>JASDQU010241916.1:27008-37101 GCA_032191745.1 Picea mariana
ATAACTCATACCATTACCCTTGATACAAACTTGGGTCCATTACCCAAACCTGGGGTCTCCAACTTCTCATGGCCATAACTCTCTAACCATGAGGAATTATGTGACGTTCCACATACCACCGGAAATGACATGACAAGCACTATCCATCTAGGATATTTTCCCTAACAAATTCACTTTCCTTCATCTCATTATTCCACAATTAAGCATGGGTTCTCTTACTCCACAAAGCGTCTTCCCATGAGGGATTTCACCATAAAGAGACCACTTTGGAGTTCATCCATATTTACTTCTTATCAACCATGAAAAAACAATAATGAGTCATATTTACATCAAACACTATTGGGTCCATTACCCAAACCTTTGTGCTACGGGTCTTTCTTCAAGGGTTGACATCAATGACAACCAACCTTAATCAACATTTATTTGGTGTCACTAGGTTAAAATATTTACAAATCCTAAAGTGATAATAAATAAAATAAAGAATTATATTTACATGAAATTTGAGGGAAAATAAAGTGAGGATTTGATTTGGTCAAAAAAAAGGGAAAGATATAGAAGGATTGGAGGAAGGATAAATAGAGGGGTGACCCTTCTCTTTGGCATTATTATTTGTTTGAACTCTTTATTAGTGCTCTTGGAGCCATTGTTTTATTGGGTTTTAGCAAAACCCTTCCACTATTGCAGTCTAGTTTCGATGGCGCAATACCCACCCTAGCCGGAAAAAATGGGAGTCCATCGAGGACTACCAATGGAGCTTCACTTGGGAGTTTTTATTACATTTGGACAGATATTGAAGTACACAGAAGGTTTACAAAACTTTCTAGAGAAGGCCAAGCCGAAACATTTGCAAGTTTCAAGAGGGTTTGGAGAATCTGGGGTTGAAATAATCCCCGCGGGTTAAGTAAAGGGTGTCCCAGGAGACCCCCCTAGATGATTGATTGTGCCCCTTGAGAACCTCTGCGATCGGGAGTTTTTAACGACCGATTGGATTTGGACAATGAGGATTACAAGAGTGGATATTCTGTAGTGGATTTAGGAGGATTATGGAGACATTTCGGCTTTTGTTTTACTTTGTGTGTGTGATTGTCCAACTGGAATTGCAGCCAATAAAGATCTATGAGGTCATTGTTTATTGCAATTGTTGTTATATCCATTAGAGATTTGTATTCTTGTAATTTTTGAATATTCCATCCATAATAAAATGCCATGATCATCTCTTCTATTTTATGTACTTGCAATGTGTTTTGATAAGATGTCTATTATAACTTTACAAGCAAACTATTTTGCATAAGTAACCAACCAACTCAAAACATTATTTTCAATGTATATGATTAAAACAACCAACTTGAAACACATTATTGTAGCTTGATATAGTTGGGGACATTACAATGGTATCATAACTGGTGATCCCTTTCCATCCTGTGATTTCTTTAGGCATTGATGCCAGGAAAGATAGAGGACAAGGGAAACAAACCACCTAAGGATCAGAGTCAGAAGAGGTAAAAGTAGATGGAGTTATGGGGGATCATCTTGAAGATAGAACCATATAGTTTTTGGAAACAATATATAATGGACAACAACAATTAACACAAGTCCTGACACTGTACTTTTTCGGCAATCAAGGAAACCAAAACCAGGGAGGTACCAATGGGAACCATGCAGAGGCCAACCATAGAGGTGGTAGGACTCCTGAAGGGAGTAATACCTATGATTCATCATAGAGTGTCTTCCAGGAAGGTAGCAGAAAGGTACCCATACCATCATTCCCACCATTCCTTGAGGAGCAGTCGATAGGAGCACTAGAAAAATAGGGGGCAGATGAAATGAACTCCTACTTTAGGGAGTATCATTTGATGGAAGAAGGATCACAGGAATCCATGTCTTACAATGACTATTGAAACCTCACGATGAGGAACAGACCTAGGGAAAGCCAGGATTAATAAAATTTCGATCTTCTAGGCAAATTGGGGAAGATGATTATCCCATCTTTTGACAAATATGATAGGAGCACAACCTGAGTATGGGTACATAAGTTGGACACTTATTTCTATCTTAACTCGATGACAAAGGCATAAGTGATCAATTTTACCACCCTACACTTGTATGGAGAGGCTCATGAGTGGTGGTACCATGAGATATTAACATTGGGGCATTCCAACATTGCAATATATGAGGATTCTACTCATAGGCTAATGGACAGGATCGATAAGAAGGACCCTGAGATCCACTTCATGGATTTGGTACAACTAAGGAAGAGAATTACACCATAGGCCTATGTCATAGAGTTCCAGCAGATGACAGTCATGGTGATTGATGTTTTTAAGAAGATATTGGTGATGCTTTTCATGAAGGGCTTGGATTAACCCTTAAGAGGTGGGGTAAAGGATTTCAGGCCAAACACACTGCAAGAAGTTATCATGAAGACTTGGGATATGGAAGATACAGTCCCCAAGAAGACATCGACAAAACAGTTTATCCCACAGAAGGGTTAGGTGTCAAAACCTCCCCAGAATATATGGACAAGGAAGGATAGGTTGGATGACGAAACTCAAAGATAAATAAGGAGGAAGAAGATTTTCTACAGTTGCAAGGAGTTATGGGAACCAATTCATCGATGTATGGGAAAAGGTAAAGTCCATTGTATTGAGGTAGTTTCCGACGAGAACGATGACGGTGATGATGAGGGAATTGGACAAGATAGTGGTGAGCCATCAAACCTCGATGCTACAGAGTAGGCGCCATTGTCGGATAGCGCAAAAGGTGTGACCATTTCAACACTTTCAGGTGTCCCTAAATACTACACCTTTAGGGTAAGAGACATTCTACAAGGGGATAGGGTTACACCATTTATTGATGGTGGGGCCACCCACAAATTCATTGATGTTTCACTTGTCACCATGAGACAAATCCATGAGGAAGACTTCGAGGGATTCAATATGGTAGTAGCATATGGGTGAAACATGGATTGTACTTAGAGGATCAGAGTATTGGAAGTAACATTGGGAAACTATACGTTGATCGATGACTTTTATGTCGTAGATTTAGCAGATACTCATGTGATGCTAGGATTTTAGTGGTTGTACTCATTGGGAGATATCCAAATGAATTATTGGGACATGAGGATGGATTTCCAGGACAAGGGTGGATGGAGAGTCATCCTAAGATGTATGTCGATAGGCGTCCCCAGGATCGTGTCTAACCAATGTATGGAGTCCCTTTTTAGACACTGGGACATGGCTTGCATAGGAGAGTGCTTGATCACCATGGAGAAGCCATCACAAGATATCCATAATTACCTTGCGGATATACAAGAATTTCTTGGAAAGTATGAAAGAGTATTTGAACCATTGCCAACAGGGAGACCACGTGACAAAGGATTTGAGCATATCATTGAGCTAGAAGAGGGGTCGAAGCTCAGAATCACCACACCCTATAGGCATCCAAAGAGGTTCAAGGACGAAATATAGAAGTACATTAAGGATTTATTGGATATGGGACATATCAGGCCTAGTTTTAGTCCCTTCACTTCTTTAGTAATACTAGAGAAGAAGAAGGATGGCACTATGAGGATGTGCATAAACTACATGGCACTGATGATCCATATTTTATGAGCAGAAAAAAATGACTACAGATTATTAACAGAGGATTAACACAAAATAACAGAGATATAGTAAAACTAGTTTTCTATTCAATAATGAAATAAAATGAAACTGTAAAATGCAGCGGAAACAAGCTTGTTGGAATGGTGGCGGCTTATTTATGAGAAGAGATGTGACGACTGCGCTCATTTACAAGAAGATGATTACAATAAGGATATGAAGGACTTTTTACAATAAAAATGAATGCCAAAAACCCTATACATCCAAAAACCTAACCCTAGGAGATGAAGTGCCAAAAGTCATGTGGGCCCCATTAGGGTAAGTTAGTACATCAACTTCCTGGGGTCGTAACTTTTGCATACGATCTCTATTTTAGGCATATGATAGCCCATTGGAAAGGTATCATCAAGGAGATTCATTTTGGGGGATCAATCATGTCTTCAGATATCCTTGAGAATATCTATCCCTAAAAACATTCATTTAGGCCCTCACAATGGCCCCAGAAGTTAAAATTACTAAAAATAGTAAATTGCCAAAATTGTCAGAAAATTGTTTTGAGCTAGTTGGAAGATGTGGGTGGCCATCGATATCCACCTAGATCAACTAAACAAGAAGACCAGAAAAAACAGATACCCAATACCTAGGATTGATGAGATGATAGACGAGCTTCATGGGGAAGTATACTTCTCAAATGTTGATCTGCGATCATGATACCACCAGATTTGGGTCAGAGAGGGGGGATATCCATAAAACAACATCTAGGTGTCATTATGTGCACTATGAGTTTCTAGTCATTCCCTTCGGACTGAATAACGCACCAACTACCTTTTAGTCGGGCATGGAACATATCTTCAACAAAGAGTTGAGGAAATTCTTACTGGTGTTCTTTGACATTCTTATGATCTACAACAGGATGTGGGAGAAACATTTGAAGCATATTGACGAGATTCTCACCATTATGGAGGATTAGTCGCTTTTTTCCAAGGAGGTAAAGTGTGATTTTGGGTTGACAAAGATCCTCTATGTGGGGCATGTGATTGGTGTTGAGGGATTAAAGGTACATCAAGAGAAGATTTAGACAATCTTATATTTTCCCATAGCCATATCACTCACATATATGTAAGGATTCTTCAGGATATACAGTTATTATAGGTGCTTTGTGAAAGGATTTTCACAATTGGTTGCACCATTGACAAACCTCATCAAGAAGTGGGGTTTTTTATTATCAGAGGACTAATAGATATCATTCGACAGAATGAAGAGGGTGATGAGCACTTGCCCAGTATTATCACTCCTATATTTCACCCAGCCTTTGGTCTAGGAGTGTGACACATCCGATGAGGGGATAGGAGTAGTATTGATGCAGAAATGACACCTGATAGGTTTCGAGAGAAGAAAGATAAGAGATATAGACAAGCTTTACCTGATATATGATAAGTATATGTTGGCCATCATGCACRCAKTGGCCAAGTTTAGATAGTACCTGGTAGGAGGATGCTTTGTGGTTAGGACTGACCACAACAACTTSAGATATTTCTTGKAGCARCGGGATCTCAAYRAGAGACAACAAAAWTGGGTGAGTAAGGTGCAAATATATGATTTTGACATTGAGTATGTAAAGGGGAAGAAGAACATAGTTGTTGATGCCTTATCCATGAGACCTACAAGTTTCTCCATGATAGAGATATTAGCAGACTGGAAGTCCATTCTTTTGGTGGAATACAACAAGAACACCTTTGCCTGTGAGTTGATGGAGGGTAACATTCAGGATGACAGGTACAGGGTAGCGGATGACATCATCTACTACAAAGACAAGATCTATCTTTTCACTGATTCAAAAATCAAGGGTAATATTTTGAGGGCAGTACATGATGTACCACTGGCAGGGAACCAGAGGTATCTAAACACCTACATGAAGGTGAGGGAGATATTCTCCTGGAAGCATCTCATTGTGTATGTACTTCATCATGTGAGGGAGTGCATGACTTGCCAATAGAACAAGTCAAAATATACACATCCTGCGAGACTTCTTCAACCATTGTAGATTCTAGAGCAGAAGTGGTATAACATTTCCATGGATGTCATCACGGGATTGCAAAAGGTGCATGGCAGGGACTGTATCTACATGTTAGAGGATAGATTGACTAAATATGCGTGCTTCTTTTCCATTCCTTTAGAGTATAGTGCATTTGAGGTAACATATCTATTCTTCAGGGAGGTGTTCAAACTCCATGGTGTTATGAGGAACATAGTGAGTGACCGATATAGTAGGTTTTTCAATGTGTTTTGGTGGGAGTTGTTTAGGTTATCTGGGACATAGTTGACACTAGCATTATCTACCACCCCTAGACAGATCAAAAGACTGATATAGTAAACAAATGGATAGAGGGGTATCTAAGGAAGTATGTGTCTGGACAGGAGTAGGCATTGATAAAGTGGTTACATCTTGGGGAGCTTTGTTACAATACCACTCATCACATGTCCATCGAGATGAGCCCATTCAGGGCATTGTATGGATATTATGATCCATCTTTTGTGGATTTGGATTTCAGGAAGAACAGAGCTCCCAAGGACACAGATTGGTTACAGGAAATCTAGGAAATCTTGAGAGTCCTAAAGGAAAATTTGCAGGCCTCTCAAAATCAGTAGAAGATGTATGTAGATAGGCACAGGGTAGAATGTGAATTTGAGGTTGGGGACCTAGTATTTATGAGGTTGCACCCTTACATACAGTCGTCGCTGAATAATAGTGGTTCAGAGAAGCTAAAGCCTCATTTTTATGGACCCTACAGAGTGATTAGGAGATTTGGGGAGGTAGCATACAAGATGAAGTTACCAAAGGGTAGTAGGATCCACAAGACCTTCCATGTATCCTGCCTCAAGAAGGCATTGGGACAACAGGCCACCGCTTCGACAGATCTTCCTCCACTAGATGAGGAAGGGCAGTTGGTTCTAGCTCCTGAGAGGATTGTTGATGTCAGAGAGCGGAGGCTGAGGAGCAGAGTCATTCGAGAGTATTTGGTTGTAAGGAGAGGATTTTCCGCAGAAGATGTTACTTGGGAAGGAGAGTAGATCTTACAACAACCTGATCTAGAGTTTCTTTAGGACAAGCAATCTTGGGAAGGGAGGACTATAATGTTCCCTTCCAATTGATCATGATGGAGGATGAATCAATAGCCTATACGAATCCTGTAGGCTATAGGAAATTAGGAAAAAAATGAGGTTTATTTGGTGTCACTAAGTTAAAAGAATGTCAAATCCTAAAGTGACATTAAATAAGATAAATAATTATATTTAAATGAATTTGGAGGGAAAATAAAGTGAGGGTTTGATTTCGTAAAAAAAGGGAAATATCTACAAGGCCTGGAGAAAGGATAAATAGAGGGGTAACACTTCTTTTTGGAATTATGATTTGTTTGAATATTTGATTGGTGCTCTTGGAGCCATTGTTTCATTGGGGTTTAGCAAAACCCTTCCACTACTGCGGTCTAGTTTCAGTGGTGCAATACCCAACCTGCTTGGACAAGAGGGGAGTCCATCTAGAACTACCATTGGAGCTTCACTTGGAGTTTTTCTTACAATTGGAGCGATACCGAAATACACAGGAGGTTTATGAAACTTTCTGGACGAGGTCAAGCCCAAACATTTGTAGGTTTTAGGAGGGTTTGGAGAAACCGAGGTTGAAGGTATCCTTACAAGTCGAATAAAGGTTGTTCGATGAGGCCCCACTAGATGACCAACTGTGTCTCACAAGGACCTATGCAATCGGGGGTTTGGAGCGGCCGATTGAATCTCGACAACGAGGACTACATGAGTGGATATTCTACAGTGGATTCAGGAGAATCTTTTTAGTTTTTTTTTTTTCTTTGTATGTGTGATTTTGCAGTAGCCATTGCTGCCAATATAAATATGTGAGATTAGTGTTATAGCCAGTAGAAATTTGTATTACAGTAATTTGTGATTTCTATGTAGATTATTTTGTATTTATTTATACCAAAACACAAATCCAAAATTGATTTAAAATAGTAAACTTGTCAAACTACACCCTTTTGAGAGTAATTACAAAAATACCAAAATGACCAATGATCTATTAATCGTAGACAACAAAACTCTAAAATGTTAATACCCAACTAAAGAATTCTCTACAAACAATATTTGTATGGAGAACTGAAATTACACATGTAGCAACCAATGAAAACGGCTCTTTACCATGGTAAAAGACGAATAGAATAATCATCCGTCTTCACATAGTTACTTGACTACTAACTACATGTTATTTATCTCTCTCATACAACTGATAAAGACGAATAAAGTAATAATTCCTTTTCACATTGTTACTTGACTACTAACTGCATGTTCTTTCTCTTTCTCATACAACGGATAAATTTGTCCGTGTAAGGAAACATCAACTAATATTTCTCATACAACGGACAAATTTACAACTCATTCGAAGGAATTTTGAGTTAACGACAATGTTTTAAGAAAATTGAACAATTATAAACCCAAAAGATTGAATTCCCTAAAGAGATGCTTAACGTTCTGTTTATCTAAGGGATACGGTATTCAATGATATCAAAGGAGTCCCTTCAGCATTCTAAAATTATTACGATTGAAAACTATGAAAGAGGATGGGATGTTGGCATGATCCAACTATCTAAAACTCCAAAAAGAAAAACCGTATATCTGTAGCGACAGGTTCATAGTTCAAAATTGCATATCAAACGCCAAAAATTCAAGCAATAAATGAGGATGTAATTATACGATCTTCCCTCGAACAGAAAATTTCACTCCACACTACCCCAACCTCAAGTTCATTCCTCACTACTGGAGCGACAACATCGACTTCGAGCCCAGACGGTTGTTGCGCATTCGATTTTTCCACGGCACAGCACGTCCACCAAAGGACTAAAGTATTTCCGTTGGAAACCTGCCCTCCATGCGGCCTCGCGTCTGCTTCCAGGAAGCTTTTTCATATAAGCGGTTCAGCAAATTGTAGAACCCGACGCAAAACCAGAAGGTTTCTATCAGTTTTGACTTTCCTGGGCAGAGGAAAGGAAGGATAGAGATACACAGGGATGGGCTCAGCTCGATCTTCAAGGATTTAAAGAGAAGAGAGGAGTAGTGGCTTCATATGCATGTGAATGTGAGGAGGACAGGCAGGGCTTCGTCAAAGAACTTACAGTGCCGTAAAGTTCGTGATAGCCGCAAGGACGCTGGCGGGCCACGAGGTGACTGATTGCATAGTGGAGCGTGGCGGGCCACGAAGTGACGGATTGCATAGTGGAGCGTGCCATGCGTACGCATATGTCGCGTTTTCAAGTTTAATTGTGTTTCGTTATGAGGTAATTCTTTTTAAGTCGAAAGGGTATACTTATTGGCAATGGGCACAAATAATCATCTTTTAATCTAAAATTTTAATCTTATGGTTAACAATTAAAGATGTTAGAATATTCTTAGTCGTCCTCCCAAATCAATGAATGTGATTTACTCTTCATAATCTTCTACAAAGTAAGTGATATATCTTTTGAAATGGGAAGGGAACGTTTAGGGTAATTGGATTTTGGGTGGATATATTGACAAAACATAGTCAAGAATATATATCTTTTGAAATGGGAAGGGAACGATTTAGGGTAATTGGATTTTGGGTGGATATATTGACAAAGCATCAGAGTCAAGAATTTATTTCTCCCATATATAGTATTGTATGAGATATTTTTTTTATATTCCTTTTAATTCTAAAGAATTAAGGGATTATATTTATTAAGAAAGAATTCTAAACTTAACTATTATTATTTTATTTTATTTATTTATTTATTTATTTATTATAAGGTATTTGATTTTTTTAAGATAAAATTTTAAAATAATTATGTGTTCTAAAAAAATCATACTTGTTTAATGTAATGTAGTAAAAATTAAAGGACAATCAAGTGGATCCATGCAAAGAGATAGAAAAGATGCTTTGAAGAAAGGATAAATAAGAAATGAAAATAAAGGGTAAGAAGATAACAACCATTGCTCATCATTGAAAGAATCCAAATGATCACTTTAACCATTGTAATATCGATGGACACACCAAAGATAACTTTTGGAAGTTACATCCATAGAATGACAAGAAGGATGTCAAGAAGAATAACTTGGTAGAAGTGGATTCAAGAAACCATGTAGAAAGAAGCTCAAATGTAGGTGAAAATATTGTTTGCACTGCAATGCAAAATGAGGTGAATCTAAGTATCCTTCATCCCAAGGAAGAGATGTAGATGATTAAGCTATTCCATATTACGATCTAGGTTAAGAAGACAAAGGCGGATGCTCTATTTGATTCTAGTTCATAGGCAAACCTCATAGTAAAAGGTCTAGTAAGTAAACTTGGATTGACAATTCACGATCATCCCCAACCATATCCATTGGGACACATAAATAAAGTTGCAAATATCAAGATCGCTAAGTAGTGTACTATACATTTTTTATAAGTGCAAACTATGTTGATGAAGTGG
>JASDQU010241916.1:40689-59911 GCA_032191745.1 Picea mariana
AACTATAGAGACGCATACAGTTCCAGGAAAAGTCTACCACAAAATCCACATTAATAATCATTCATAGAGGCAGATAACCAAAAGGGCATGCAAATACCTTCAAAGTTTATGCCCGCTGCTGAATAGAATCTATACCGCAAATGAAAGCAAACAAAAAGCCCTAAGCCATTCTTTACCATTCTTGCAGGGAGCGCCTGTATATGGAAGCATATTGCATTGACAGTTTGGCATTAATAAATACATATTATTATATGCAACTTGGAAGCAATATCTTAAAATATACATATACAGAAGCCGTCGTATATTATACGGTAGAAGATTATGAAAGAAATCTAAGATATATAGACAGTTGTTCATAAGGCGAGCTAATTGAAACCAGGTTTATGTTCAACCCGTTACATATACACAGCTGCGTGCAAAACGCTTCACCCTTGCTTGTCCAGGCATAGATTCGACACTTAGATGCTATACCTAAACCTGAAAAGCATCATCAGCACTCGAATTTGAGTAGGAGTCGGCAAGTGCCTGCATGGCCTGAACCTGCATCTTAATCGCCTTGGTGTAGTCTGCGCCCTCTTTTAAGAAATCGAGCGGCTTCCCGGGACGAGCAACCTGAGGGTTTCCATACGCGAAGCCACTGTACCTCCTGCTTCTTCCACGCAATTATAACATGAGCGGAGGCTACTTCCAGCCCTTGAGGACTTTGCAAGCAGCCACCTTACAGACCTTCTGCAAACCACAGTCGGTTTGCATGGACTGGCTTTGTCAAGTGCCGATCTCCTTTTGCCGTGGGATTTAACCACTCGTGGTTTGCAACCGGTTTTCTTAAGCCCGAAAATGTATTTGCCAATGATAGCCCGGCTCCACCTGGTTCGACCCTTCACCGTCATGGCCAGAGACAGATCCGCGGCCAATTTTACGGCTCGACTTCGAGCCGAGACGGTTGTTGCGCATTCGATTTTCCCACGGCACAGCACGTCCGCCAAACGACTCAAGTATTTCCGTTGGAAACCTGCCCTCCATGCGGCCTCGCGTCTGCTTCCAGGAAGCTTTTTCATATAAGCGGTTCAGCAAATTGTAGAACCCGACGCAAAACCAGAGGGTTTCTATCAGTTTTGACTTTCCTGGGCAGAGGAAAGGAAGGATAGAGGTACACAGGGATGGGCTCGGCTCGATCTTTAGGGATTTAAAGAGAAGAGAGAGGAGTAGTGGCTTCATATGCATGTGAATTTGAGGAGGACAGGCAGGGCTTCGTCAAAAACTTACAGTGCCGTAAAGTTCGTGATAGCCGCAAGGACGCTGGCGGGCCACGAAGTGACGAATTGCATAGTGGAGCGTGCCATGCGTACGCATATGTCGCGTCTTCAAGTTTAATTGTGTTTCGTTATGAGGTAAACCTTTTCGATTATTGCGCCGAGAGCAGTGGTATGATTTTAGAAAATGAAAGAGAGGTCCATAAGATGTGTACAGTACAAAGTAAGTGATATATCTTTTGAAATGGGGAAGGGAACGTTTACGGTAATTGGATTTTGGGTGGATATATTGACAAAACATAAGAGTGAAGAATTTATTTCTCTCATATATTATATTATATAGTATTGTATGGGATATTTTTTATATATATTTTTTAATTCTAAAGAATTAAGGGATTATATTTGTTAAGAAAGAATTTGAAACTTAATTTATTTTTTTTTCAGATAATAAGGTATTTGATTTTTTTAAGATAAAATTTTAAAATAATTATGTGTTCTAAAAAAATTATAATTGTTTAATGTAATGTAGTTAAAAATAAAGGACAATCAAGTGGCTCCATGCAAAGAGATAAAAAAGATGCTTTGAAGAAAGAATAAATAAAAATGAAAAATAAAGGGTAAGAAGCCAACAACCATTGCCCATCAATGAAAGAATCCAAACGATCACTTTAACCATTGTAATATCGATGGACACACCAAAGATAACTTTTGGAAGTTACATCCAAAGAATGACAAGAAGGATGTCAAGAAGAATAACTTGGTAGAAGTGGATTCAAGAAACCATGTAGAGAGAAGCTCAAATGTAGGTGAAAATATTGTTTGCACTACAATGCAAAATGAGGTGAATCTAAGTAACCTTCATCCCAAGGAAGAGTTGTAGATGAATAAGCTATTCCATATTAAGATCTAGGTTAAGAAGACAAAGGCGGATGCTCTATTTGATTCTAGTTCATAGGCAAACCTCATAGTAAAAGGTCTAGTAAGTAAACTTGGATTGACAATTCATGATCATCCCCAACCATATCCATTGGGACACGGAAATAAAGTTGCAAATATCAAGATCACTAAGTAGTGTACTATACATTTTTTATAAGTGCAAACTATGTTGATGAAGTGGAGGTAAATGTCGTATCCCTTGATTGTAGTGTTTCGAAGCCCCTACATGTCTATATTAAACATGGAAAATACCAGATAGTTTTTCAAAATAACAATATTCAATTTGTATTTCCTTTTTCATGGAAAAAGTATAGTTCTCTCCAAAATCAACCCCCCACAATATTTTCTCGCATGGAAAAACCTCACAATCTTGTTTGAACTATATGTCTTGCTAGTTGATGTATCTGAATGGCTGGTATAGTTTCACAATTTTCAAGTGTATCATTGTTAGAATTTTAGCTCAGGAGATACTTCTCATGTTTTGTCTTGTATGCGAATGTAACCTTATGTTGACACTACTAGGCACTTAACTTTGTAATGGGTTTCTATAAAGTTGTTATAAAGTGGTTCTTTTATTAAAGTGACTTTTTAATGGAGTGTAAATTCTAATATTAAAGTGACTTTATTTCATAAAGTGCACTTATGTAATAAAGTGAAATGTACTTTAATATTTTAAGTGATTTATTTTGGAGGGAATGAATCATGGCCCTTGATCTTGTAAAGGCAAGATTAGATCTTGGCCTTTGGATTTGGGTTGGGGGAAGGTGAAAAGACACTTGGGAGGTAAAAAGTCATCTTCAGAAATTATAAAAGAATGCATTGGGTAGTGTGCAAGACACAAGAGAAGGAGATTGAGAGAGATTTCTGAGTAAGCTCGAGAGAGGAAAGAGGGCAACAAGGAGGGCACATTTCCCAAGAAAGAAAATTATATTTTGTGAGTGAAGTAATTTACTGTTGTGAGGGAGGCCATAGTATACGGATCTGTATAGTTCGTGCAATAGAAAAGAGGGAACGGAAATCGAGGCCAGTGTGGGCAAGGAAATCGAGGAAGCTTGGAATATTTGTTATTGAAAGATACTCTGTACAACAACATTTTAGCTATGTTTTCGAGTTGTTGTTTTTTCTGGGTGGGCCATACAACAGTACAGACTTGGCATGCTTTTTAAGGAAGAAATTTGGAGGGACAGTTTGGGTGTTGTAAGTGGTTTTACTCTTGGGTGGAAAGTGTATTATTCTTGTTGATATGTACTTTCCTGAAGTTGAATAATAAATCTCTCTCTCTCTCTCTCTCTCTCTCTCTCTCTCTCTCTCTCATTGGGTTTCCTCGCATTGGGGTTTTCCCTAACATTTGCCTAAATTTCTAAGTTATTCATGGTTGATTGAATGTTGTTCATTGTGTTTATTCCGCTGCATAATTACTTAGCAATGTGTATTTCTTCTTATAGTAATTTTTGAATGTGGGTTTTAGACATTTTAGAGTTCATACGAGACAAATATCTCTAGGTTGCTAAGTGTATGACAGAATTTGTGCATGCTGATTTTGTCATTTAAATTTCTACATGGTATTAGAGTTTGGGCTCTGAGTAACAGTGAGCAATGAGATATTTGGGCAATTTTGAAGGGGGAATTTTTTTTATTGTTTTCCTTGAGTTGTGACAGGGAATATGGCTACATGCATTAGATTTGAGGATCAATTGGATGGCATTTCAAACTATTTGTAGTGGAAGGTCTGGATGTCAGTTGTTCTTAAGGAGAAAAAGATTTGGAACTATGTCAGTTATATTGTTGTGGATCCCACAATAGATCCTATTCCTTTGGATTTGCATGAGGTCAAGGAGGCCAAAGCTCAGAGGATTATTCTCGATGGGGTGAATGATCACCTTATCCCGCACTTGGCTAAGAAGAAGACAACCAAAGAGATGTGGGATGCACTTAAAAACATACTTGAGGCGAAGAATGAAAATCAGAAGATGGCCTTGAAGGCTAAGCTGCATGATACCAAGATGGGTAGGGAGGAGAGTGTGTCTTCTTATCTTACTCGGGTAGCTCAAGTGAAAGATGAACTGGCTGCAGTTGGAGAGGTCATATCAGATATAAAGTTGGTGAGGATAGTCTTTAAGGGCTTCACCAAGGAATGGGAAGTATTTGTGAAGTGTGCGGTGGGTCGTGAGCATATTCCATATTGAAGCAGATTGTGGGACAATTTCACTCACGAGGAGATCTGGAAAGGATCTCAGAGAAGTGGACAGAAGACATATGGAGTTGATGAGAATGTTTCTCTTGCTGCAACTAGAAAGAAGAAAGGAAGTTCTAGGAGGGACTTGAGTAAAGTCAGATGTTACTATTGTAACTAGTTGGGGCACCTTTCTTCTCATTGTCATGAGAGGAAGAAGAAGAAGAAGGAAATGAAGGGGCCTGAGACAACTACTACAACAGTCATGGAGGACTTTGCTTCCAAGTATGATAAGGAATTTTCTTTGGTTACTCTAGTTTCGAGTGTCGATAGTGGAGGATTTGGGAGTGATATTAGATGGATTGTGGATAGTGGAGACTCTTTCCAAATGACATGAATCTATAAAATATTCCTAATTATCACAGAGACAGGTCTTGACCAGCAGGTGGTAAATGAAGGTGGTATTGCACGAGTTGTATGTGGAGCTGGAAGGGTTAGATTTTAACTCGAGTATGGAGGATTCCTAGAGATTGATGGGGTTCTCTTTGTTCCATGGCTGAGGGTTAAATTGCTCTCGGTCTCAGCCTTGAAGGATGTAGGATATTGTACATTTTTTAAGAGGGAACATGTTTTTATCTACAGGGAGGGAGTGGACCCAGTGGAACTGCAGTTGATCAGTGATAAACTAGACAGGTTGTATATGTTGCAAGGACAACCTTGAGGGTATGATTCAACGTCGGATGAGGAGAATGAGGAGGCTCCTAAGACTGCTTTTGTACCAAGGATTCAATCTTGCATTCCAAGAGAAGAGAGGGAGTCTCTTCTCAGCACTGGGAGGAGGCTCAACTAGTGTGATTGAACCAATGCTAAAGGTGGAATGGATTCTCCAAGGAGCTCAGGGTTTCGGATAGTTGTCAGGAGAAGATCTTCTAGTTTGAGTTTTTTTCAGGTGTTGAGGATGGCTCTAGGTGAAGAGGGAGCTCCTACTAAGCACAGTGTGATGGAACCAGATGATAGTGATGGCAACGAGTACTTCCCTCTCTAAGAGGGAGTGATATCTTTTTACCTCGGAAGGTACTCTGCATGTTTTGTCTTGTATGTGTACGCAATCTTATGTTGACACTACTAAGCACTTAACTTTGTAATGGGTTATTATAAATTTGTTCTAAAGTGGTTCTTTGATTAAAGTGATTTTTTAATGAAGTGTACCTTGTAATATTAAAGCGACTTTATTTCATAAAGTGCACTTATGTAATAAAGTGAAATGTACTTTAATATTTTAAGTGATTTGTTTTGGAGGGAATGAAACATGGCCCTTGATATTGTAAATACAAGATTAGATCTTGGCCCTTGGATTTAGGGTTGGGGGAAGGTGAAAAGACACTTGGGAGGTAAAAGGTCATCTTCAGAAATTATAAATGAATTCATTGGGTACTGTGCAAGATACAAGAGAAGGAGATTGAGAGAGATTTTTGAGTAATCTTGAGAGAGGAAAGAGGGCAGCAAGGAGGGAACATTTACCAAGAGAGCTTGGGCACATTTCCCAAGAAATAAATTTGTGTTTTGTGAGTGTTGTAATTTACTATTGTGAGGGAGGTCGTACTGTACAGATCTGTACAGTCGATACAACAAAAAATAAGGCATGAAAATCGAGGCAAGTTTGGGCACGAAAATCGAGGCATCTTGGAATATTTTTTGTTAAAGGACAGTCCGTACAAAAACATTTTGGATCTATTTTTGAGGTCCTATTTTTTTTGGGTGGGCCGTACAACAGTACGGACTTGGCACACTTTTCAAGGAAAAAAATTGGAGGGACAGTTTGGGTGTTGTAAGTAGTTTTTCTCTTAGATGGAGATTGTATTATTGCTTTTGATATGTACTTTCCTAGAGTTGAATAATAAATATCTCTCTCTCTCTGATTGGATTTCCCCACATTGGGGTTTTCCCTGGCATTTGCTTAAATTTCAGAGTTATTCATGGTTGATTGAATGTTGTTCATTGTGTTTGTTCCATTGCATAATTACTTAGCAATGTGTATTTCTGCTTATGGTAATTTCTAAATGTGGGTTTTATACATTTCAGAGTTCATACAAGAAAATTATATCTAGGTTTCTAAGTGTATGACAAAATTTGTGCACACTGATTTTGTCATTTAAATTTCTAGAATCATGGGGATCATATTCCGCAAATCATTTTTTATAGATGGAGCTATTGAAAAGGACGTGGTGTGGATATTAAATTATTCATATCTCTTGGAAGTAATAATTATATTTTTCAAAGTTGAATGATTACGATCAATATACTAATTTGTATATAATAAAGATATATTAAGTGCACTAATTTCATTTTTAGTAAAAAATAGTATAAGCCATTCTTTCAAATAGTATCCATGATATAAAAGCATGAATTGTGGAAGAATTTATCCAATAATTTTACCAAAATAAATTAAAGTATCATAATATAATTCAAATTCAACATGGTAACAATAAAAAGGCATGTCGGGAATAATGATAGATTGAATATACTAGTGTTTCAGATGCTCAAATGTGTTGAATAGGATATGAATATCACAATGACTCTATTTAAAATTAGTGAACAATTGGGCTTCAATTGTCTTTGATAAATGTGGTACATGTGGTGCATACATACCTCTTGATATTTGGTGGCACAACACATCATTTATATTTGGTGAAACATGAGATTTTTCCACTCAATACTCTTTCACTATAGGACTAACACCTTTTATATGTTTATCTTATAGGGTTTTCTATAAATAAAGCATGCAAAAGAAAGCTCATCATTAAAAAAATTTTATGGTTGTGCAATGGACCACTATATGTATCCCTTGCATCAAATGTTTGTGATTATACTAATCCTTAGCATGGGGCATCCTTGATTAATTTTTGAAGTACGCTATGAAAATATCAAGAACATATTTTCATATAGTACAAGTTGAAAATTTGAGCCCAAACTCTTCAATTTTAGTTATATTGATATTTTCTAAAAAACAATTAATCAACCTGGTTATCATTGTGACTATTATTTTTTCTTTAGCATCCTTAAGGTCTTAGGCACTTTTTATGTTCATTAACATGTTCATTATGATTAAGATGTAAAACCATTTGCTCACTATCATGGTTTACATCTTCAATACATAAAAATAAAAGTGTTTTCATTTTTTTTTCCTGATTTTCCATTTTGGAATCCATGTAGGTTGTGTTAGAACTTTTACTGCTTCATTTACTCTCATTCTTACCTAACTTTTAGATCTTGAAAATATTAAATTTTCCTTTCAAATTTATTTTGAAAAGATAATCCAATATATAATAGCCAATAAAAACTTTAAACCCAAAATTAATCTTATTGAGACTAATCTTAATCTCCAAAAAAAAAATGGGAAAAATAGAAGAAACCTTTATTTTCCATTCCTTAGACTTAGACTTTTCAAACTGTGAGTGAATTTGATAAAATACATTTTGAGATGAGGTGGAAAAGAAAGAGGAAGTTTTATTTTTGATTGATTTTAAATATTTCAATTTTTTTAATCCTGCAATTTAATTTTTTTCCAACCTTGCAATAACATAGTTTTTAGAGTTTCTTCAAATTTTTTGATTTAAAAAAATAGTACAATTTATGTAAATTATCATATATTTAATCTAAAATTTAAAATAGTAAATTCCAGAAACAATACAAACAATACATTGTCACAAAATTATCAAAATAGCTTATTAATGATCTTCAATAAAACTTAAAAAAAAAAAATACCAAACTAAATTGAATACATTGTGACAAATATATCAAAATTAAAAATATCAAAATAGCTTATTAATTGTCTTCAATAAAAACTCTTAAAAAAATTACCAAACTAAACAATTCTGTACAAAACACTATTTTTACAAGCAAGAAATTGGATACATTGTCAAAAAATATCAAAATTGGATACATTGTCACAAGAAATTGGATACATTGTCACGATTGAAAACTATGAAATAAGAGGGGATATTGTCATGATTCAAATAACTAAAACTCAAGAATGAAATGCCGGAGATATGCAATGACAGGTTCAAACTTGCATATCAAACTCTAAAAATTCAAGCAATAAATGAGGATGTAATTCTACATCTCCTCTAGAATAGAAAATTTCACTCCACACTACCTCAATCCTAATTTCATTCCGTATTGACAAAATAAAAAATTTCACTCCACACTACCTCAATTCTAATTTCATTCCGTACTGACAAAATAAAAAGTAACGAAGATAATACTGAGAAGAGAAAGAGAGATTAGGAACAAGACTATGTACAGCCCATTCTTATTAAATGAAAGAAAAAGAATGAACCTCTTACAGGTGAAAAAGATTACAACTGAATCAAGAAATAAAACAAAAATCCTAACGACTGATACAACTAGCCAAAAGAGCTGGCAGTGTACAGTCAGATACTGTTAAACGACAACATCCGCCGGCTTTAGAAAATCGCAAGTGATCGGTGAATGCCCAGGCTTTATAGAGTGCAAATATTACCTCTATATTCTGCGTGGAATTTGACACAATCATTACTCCATTTGTCAAAATAAACGCAATGGATCTGTCAATGGTCAGTTCCAAATTTTGATAAACATTAACTATAGAAACGCATACAGTTCCATGAAATGTCTGCCTCATAATTCATATTAATAAACATTCATAGAGGCAGATAAATAAAAGGGCATGCCAATACCTTCAAAGTTTATGCTCTCTGCTGATAAAATCTATACCGAAAATGAAAGCAAAGAAAAATCCCTAAGCCATTCTTTATCATTCTTGCAGGGAGCGCCTGTATATGGAAGCATATTGCGTCGACAGTTTGACATTGATAAATACATACTATCATATGCAGCTTGGAAGTAATATCTAAACAATATATATATACACAAGCCGTCGTATATTATAGGGGAGAAGATTATGAAAGCAATCTAAGATATATAGACAGTTGTTCGTTAGGCGAGCTAATTCAAACCAGTTTTCTGTTCTACCCGTTACATTTACCCAGCTGCGTGCAAAACGCTTCACCCTTGTTTGTCCAGGCAGAGATTGGACACGGCCTTGCTATACCTAAACCTAAAAAGCATCATGAGCACTAGAATTTGAGTAGCAGTCGGCAAGTGCCTGCATGGCCTGAACCTGCATCTTAAGCGCCATGGTGTAGTCTGCGGCCTCTTTTAAGAAATCGGGCGTATCCAGTCCGCGGCCTCCCGGGACGAGCAACCTTAGGGTTTCCATATGTGAAGCCACTGTACCTCCTGCTTCTTCCCCGCAATCATGACATGACCGGAGTCTACTCCCACCCCTGGAGGACGCTGAAAGCAGCCACCTTACGGACCTTCTGCAAGCCACAGTCGGTTTGCATGGACTGGTTTTGTCAAGCGCCGATCTCCTTTTGCCGTGCGATTTAACCCCTCGTGGTTTGCAACGGGTTTTCCTGAGCCTGAAAATGTATTTGGCGAGCATAGCCCGGCTCCACCTGGTTCTACCCTTAGCCGTCATGGCCAGTGACAGATCCGCGGCCAATTTCACGGCTCGACTTCGAGCCGAGAGGGTTGTTGCGCATTCGATTCTGCCACGGCACAGCATGTCCGCGAAACGACTCAAATATTTCCGTTGGAAACCCGACCTGCATGCCGCCTCGAGTCTGCTTCTAGAAAGCTGCTTCATATAAGCGGTTCAGCAAATTATAAAACCCGACGCAAAAACGTTTCTATCAGTTCTGACTTTCCTGGGCAGAGAATGGGCTAAGTTCGATCTTTAGGGATTTAAAGAGAAGAGAGAAGAGTTGTGGCTTTATATGCAAGTGAATGTGAGGAGGGCAGGAAGGGCCTCGTCAAAGATCTTACAGGGGAGGGATAAAAATACGCAGGGATGGGCTAAGCTCGACCGTCAGGGATTTAAAGAGAAGAAAGAAGAGTTGTGGCTTCATATGCATGTGAATGTGAGGAGGGCAGGAAGTGCCTCGTCGAAGAACTTACAGTGCCATAAAGCTCCTAATAGCTGCAATAGACGCTGGCGGGCCACGAAGTGACGGATTGCATAGTGGAGCGTGCTATGCATAGGGATGCATTTCCCTCTTACCATTGCTGCTTGGTATCTCTCGACCGCAAAATTTAAATACCTAGTTGGCGAAAAAGTCGGGCCGACAAGTTACATTGTGTCGTTTTTAGGATGTAAACCTTTTCAATTATTGTACCGAGAGACGGGGGCCCATAAGATGCTTACAGTGTAACGTAAGTGGTATACTTTTAAAAAATGAGGAAGGAGAGTTACATAAGATGTGTACAGTGTAACGTAACTGGTATATCTTTTGAAATTGGGAAGGAAACGTTTAAGGTAATTAATTGGATTTTGAGTGGATATATTGATGGTTGAGTTTTTTTGTTTTTTTTTTTTTAATCATGGGAATAGCAACCTCCGAAGAGTATATTCAACAGCTCTCAAGCTAGATATATCAATAACTTGTGATTCAAATTCTAAATCAATTATTTGCGTTTAATCAGGTACATTTTCGAATTGAACACTTACAAAAAATTGAAGTTGAACATTTATCATGCCAAAAGGCATATATTTATTGACAATTAGCACATTTAATAGGTTTTTAGTGTTTAATCAGTTTTGTATGGACAAGATTAAATATTGATGAAATATTCTTAGTCGTCCCAATAAATCAATGGTTGTGATTTCAACCACTAACTTCCTCACTATTATAAAGACATCAGTTTACATGTTTATTTTTTTACTTTTACTTAATCATATTCAAAATTTACTAAGATTGACACGTATGAGTGATTAACATGATTACCCATGTTTATTGTGATTTGTCTTTTTTACAGCATTTATGTTGTTTTGTTTAGATTTTTTTACTAGATACTTTTCAACTTCCTGAAGGTTTGTTATATACTGTTGTGGAGGAGCCGAAAGTTTGTAGAGTGGTTGATATGGCGCCTATAGACGTATATCAACCACATACTGTGAGTGGTTGTGCTAGTTGTATATAAGTTGGGATGTTAAGTTAGACATTTTCTGTTTTTATAAATTAAATTTTTAATCAATGTAGTTGTCACAATTTTTTTTTGTATTATGGTGGTGACTATAGTTATTTTTTGACCATATAAAGTTATAAAGTTAATAGTTGATTTTTTTATCTTCTAATCGTATGTCATTATCTTAATTTAAATTAATTCTTACTGTATTTAAAATTAAAAATATTTACATTATTCTTTGGTTCGACGACCACTTTTGGAATCTGGCCCAAGCATGATAAAGTATTTATGTCCCTCGCTACTGCATATCCATGAATGGGCAGAGTTGCTCCACGAGATGTTGAACTCGGGTAGGAAGGTGCTTTTGGTCATGTCACACTTGCATAGTAAAACAGGAAGATCCGTGAAGGCATTGGGCCCTCACGAGACTTGTGGCACGCATACGACGAGTTTTATCTCTATTGGAAAATCATCAATGTGGGACTTGCTGTCCGTCACGTATTCTTGCCAGTTGCCATATTGCTGCATGCAACCGCTTGTGGTGGTATTTTGCCTTTTTTCTTATAAAGCGATCTGGTGTGTTGTTACTACTTTAAAGTTTTGGTACAGATGGTGAGATGCAGAGAAACCCTTCTTTTAACTTCCTTGAGTCGTTTCATTCTAAATTTCATTCAAAATAACAGCAATGATTTATTATCCACCTAATAACACTAGTGGTTTATTATCCAAATTGTTACAAATTGAAACTAGAGGATTTACCCAAACAATATACTAGAGGATTTGCCCAATAAATCTACTAATTAATTCATCGGATAATCACGTACAGTTTCTAAGCATTCACTTGTGAGACTCTATGAGTTGAGAATCATGTATGTAAAAAGCAAAGTAAACGAACAGGTAGGTTCATCTATTCATCCATGACCTGAATGGCCTTTAAGAGATCGTGTTATTCGTCTTTATTTTTTAATGGTTCTGTTTTTATGTGGTTTTTAATTTCATTGAATGTTTTAGTCAAGGTCTAACATTAATCTTAAATGTGAATTATGTTATTGAATCATTTAATAGTCAAAATCTACAATCACATTACATTTGGGATGGGATGTTTCATTAATCATTGATTTCAATTTGTTCATAATGAATATCAACTCATTAAACTAACAACAATAATTACAAATAATGAAGCCATCATCTCTATTTTTTTTCAATTTGCTTATAATGAATATAATCTCATTAAACTAACAACCATAATTGCAAATAATGAAGTAATCGCCTCTACCTTTCACTACCTTATTCATATCAAATTGTGAACATATTTAATGAGTCCCAAAATAATATATTACACTGGAAGACCTTATTCATATCAAATTGTGAACATATTTAATGAGTCCCAAAATAATATAGTAAATTGGAAGGACATGATGATCTAAGGATTCAAGAACTAGGGAAGTGCAAACTTTCTAATGTTGGAAGTAAAAACTCTTATAGTTAATTAGCATTACAACTCATTCCCTCAAGATTTTAAAGACTTTGTTGAGCTACATAACTTAGATTTATTAACTATGATTAAAGAATTCAAGAGAGCCAAAGGAACATGGATGTGAACTTGGATCAAGTTGGTCAAGATTACCGTGATGTTCGATCTTGTTGTTGTAAACATCAATGTTCAACAAGCACCATGTGATCCTTCTTGGTCATCACCTCAACAAGTCTAATAGGCTCTAGCAAGCTTGGTGGTCTAGTAAGCTCTTCTTGGTCATCACTTCAGCAAGCTTGGTGGTTTAATAGGCTCTGCCAAGCTTGGTGGTCTAATAGGCTCTTCTTGGTCATGACCTCAACAAGCTTGGTGGTCTAATATGCTCTAACATCACATTGGATGTGGAGCATGGTAATGTACTTTTGCTTGAAGTCAACACATTGCATGCATGCCAAACCATAGAAAGTAAATTTCATATGGTTTGGAATGATAAATAATAGATAGATTTCTCTCCTTAAAGATGTCTTTTACTAACAAATAAATTAAAATAAAATAAAACTCAAAATTTATAATATAAGATAAAAAAACACAAATACCAAATATAATAATAATAAAACATGGAGGGTAATATTAATAAAATAAATATCTTTAAGTATATATAGGTTTACATTTTAATTTTTGTGAGTGTTTAATAAATTTAAGATTAAACTACATTAAAGGAAAATTTATATACACAATTATACCTTTTTTTATTCATCCTTCCATTTATGACCTCTATATGCATAGTTTAAATTAGATTTAATCTCTTGCTTAATAAATTAAATATAAGACAATTTAGATTATGTTTGTGTATATTGCATTTTTTAATAAAGGATTCTATTATTACATTTCTTAGCTGGAGACCTAGTGATATGACATAATTTCATTTCTTCCTCTTTTTCTTTAGAATACATTTGTAGTTAGGTGAGAAGTTTACATCACATGGAGGACCACTTGACTTTATGTTTACATCACTTAGATGACCGTTTGACATTACACTCTTGTTGCATCTAAATTGAATGGGAATTTTATTTTCTTCATTGGATTTAAACTATTTAGTTCATGTTGTTTCTTTAGCTTCTGACTATGGAGGGTGATGAGTCTACATTCACATAGTGATCCTCATAGGGATGGTTGAGAACCTAAGTTAATGTTACTATCCTATAGTTGGGTAATTAAATTAAGCATGCTAGTCTAGAGTTTGATACCTAATTGTTTAACATAGTATTTTATACACATCTCTAGAGAATTGTTATGAGTATAGCCATCTTATCTGTTTATTTTTTTAAACTATTTTAGTAGAGGGATAAATGTTGCTAGACATGATTCCATTAAATGGTTTGGTTTTCAATAAATGTTACAACAAAAGGTCATGTTATCATAGCCTAGTGCAAGGGCCATCATAGATCCATCTAGAATTGTTTGAATTTAAAGAAATCTTATTAGATAGTTAAAGACTAATGTGATGCTCAACACATATTTGTGCATGGTTAATGATGCTTAATGAATTTGACTTATCCCTTATCTTTATTAAATGAATTTTCATTTTTTTGGTAAACTTAATAAAATTCACAAATGAAAGGAAAAATTAGTATGTTATTTGTAAATTATTTGTTTTAATAATCTTAATAACTAAGATAAAATTCTAGAAAAATATAGTTTAACCCAAAAACTAGTTCTAATTGAAAATCACTAGTCTTAAAATTTAGAAAATGTTGACCATCATCATGAGAGGATATGCCCTCTAATAAGAATTTGTAGACATGTTGTGAGCGATAGATAAACATAAAAAACTTGACGAAGGTATTGCCTGCAAGAGAAAGACGTGATAATGAAATTGCATGTGAACACATCACTGGGAATTTGGTCGAATTTGAGGTTACAGGGAAGCCATGATAGGTGGAGCGAGATTAGTTGATTAAAATTCTCAATTCGTGAATTGAGTTTGGGAAAAATCCATTCCAAGGATGTCAATCAACAACGATTTGTTGTTGCAGAGGTTGAATTGGTGTTATGAGGGTGAAATTGAACAAATTTCATAGTTGCATAATGTCTATGGTAAAAATTGGGAAAATGTTAGGCAAAAGCAACAATTTCTGCAACGGAATTCATAAGGGATTGATGTGCATAAAAAAGAATGTGTGTGGGTGGGCGCACTAAAAATGCATGATGCACAGTGAAAAGCTTGTGATATGTGGAACAATATTGGCACACAGATGCATGCACTAAAATTTGGCGTTGCATGGTGCAGAGTGGCATTGCGCGGAAAAATATTGGTGCGTGGGAGCATGTGCTAGAATTTGGCGTTGCGCCAGAGTGGCATTGCGTAGAAAAATATTGGCGTGCTGGTGCGCGTGCTAAAAGTTGTTGTTGTGTGGTGCAGAGTGGCATTGCGTGAAAAAATACTAGTGTGGGGGTGCACACACCAAAATTTGGTGTTGCGTGGTGCTCAATGGCATTTCGTGGAAAAATATTGGTGTGCGGGTGCGCGCACTAAAATTTGGCATTGTGTGGTGCAGATTGAGTGGCGCATGTGTAATACTGGTGTGTGTGGTGTGCACACGCATAATAATGGTGTGCGCGGTGTGCACAATATTGACAGAGCGTAAATTAATGGTGCAACGCCTAGAGTAAAATGCATGTGAAATATTAGCGTGTGACAGAAAAATTGTGTGCAATAGGTATTAGTGCATGAACCAAAATTGTGCACGGTGGATATTGGCGTGCGACACAAAAGTAGTGTGCACCAGTTATTGTTGCAACAGAGAAGTGATCCACATTGGTTATAGGTGTGCAAAGCATGCACTACCTTATGGTTTTGCTACCCATGCTAAATATGGGTGTACAAGTTCAAATTTGTGCATGTGAAGTCATTTGGATGGTGTACAAAAGTAGAAAACCAACGAATTTCTGTGACTTTTTATACTGTTTTAAGGTCATCTGTTTGCAGCGCATTTTTGAGGCCCTAAATTTCATTTTTAGCTACTCAAAAACCTTGAAAACAGAGTGTACCAAGGTATACTCTAACTCTGCAGCTCAAATAAAAGATCTCAGAGAGAGATTTCTATGGTGTAAACCATTTGTCAAACAGAGCTTTTATGAGGAAGTTACAGGACAAATAGCATAGGGTAAATTTTAAGACCCAACTAACTTCGAAGGGCCATAAATTTCTTCTCTAGAATCATATTGAGACCCAGGAGAAGTCTATGGAAAGATATTGAATCATAGAAAATAGTCCTAGAGATGAATTAAAATTCCGAGAATGGTAAAAAAGTTTAATATGGAAAAGAAGGTACATGTAGCATTCTAGACCAAAAACTCGAATCGGTCTGGAACTTCAGCAGGTTGTAACTAGCATCCCAAAACCCCCAAAAAGGTGAAACTTGGACAAATTGTCCAAAATATTTATATGAATAAACCCAATTGAGATTCTACTAAACATCCAATGGAGTAGGTGCAAAAATGCATAATTACAACACATAATTGCACCAAGTTGAAGAATGAACAAAATAATAATAATAATAATGGACAATTTTCAAATAACCCTAAATTTTTGCTCGAGACTCAGAATTGAGCAGGGAAGCGGGCGTTGGAAATATCTTAGAAAACATAATATAATTATTCACCCATAAAATTGATATGGGCATTCAATTTTTAGAAAATCAGAATAAATAATTATGATGCATTATTGAACTAGAATGGTTCATATTTCTATGAAATTGTTGAAATAGTTAGCCTGACAAAGTTTTGTTGGTTGTACATTTTGCAGATTTAACAAAAACTAGATCAGATAAGGATCAACACAAAGTGCAGAGGAATTGAATATGCACGGGGGACTTAAAACCATGAATATGAGATCAGAGGGATGGATGTCCATTTGGGCATTGAAGGAAAAAACTCCAATGGACATGGAGAAGGAAGAGATGAAAATATTGTTATAACCCTAATTTCCACCATAAATGCTTACCTGGCATTAGGCCATCTCATAGCCCTTCTTTGCCAAGCCACTACTAAACAAATCTTCTAAAAAACTCCATTTTTAAAAGTCCACACTAGCTGACCCACTACAGCCCACGTGGATCTACAGTGTCCATGCTAGCTGGCCCACTACAGCCCGCGTGGACCTTCAGAAGCATGGAAAAATGAAAGTCGTCGACGGAACACACAGCTTTGGGTGAGTTAACTAAATCTTCCAGCCATGCATGGCTGAGGGTTCGTCCAAATACCTAGCTTCTTCTAGCCTATAAAAGAAGGGTTAGGGATCCCCTTTGGAAGAGGAGAATAAGAGTAAAGAAACTCTACCCAATTGCACATTCCCATTGTCCCAACCCTTTAGCCATCCTTGTGCAAAGAGAGATACAAAGCAAAGAAGTTGGAGGACATTTGAAGAGGAGCCCACGATCAGGCTCACGGAGCAGTGGCCAGCCTCGACATTGTAAGTTGATTCATTAAAGTTAATAATAAAGAAATTCTTTTCCCGTCCCACTATATGAGTTCTTCATAGTTTAGTGAATACATGTTTGAATCTTTAAACCATTAATCTGTAGAAAAAATGCATGTAGAGTTTGTTGCTTGTTTTGTACATAGGTCATCCTTAGGAGGATAGCTGCTAACAAGCAATCAATCATTAATAAGGATCGACATCGAACGTCCAGAACAAGGTATGTTCGTTTAACCATGTATTTTCTTGAAAGAAATGGGGATTAGGCCTAGGATGAAGGTAGAAAGTAGGATTCTTTCGGTCTTATCTGCATGCATAATATAACCCTAAATGCTAGTCCGTAGGGTGATTTCCCACCACAACAGAATTGGCGACCATACTTGGGAAGTCTCTAGGGTTCTTGGGAATATTTTTGGGTAGTTTTAAAAGACTGGTTTTCTTTCCTGTTTTTTTAAGTTTCTGCAAAGTCTGAGCTAACAGAGAGTCTAGTCTTCCATACCAGCTATCTCTATTATTTGTTTGACTGTGTTTTTTCGAGACCCACAGAGGTACACGCAGCCTGCATAAGGTTTGGATGCATGTACCCGCGCCCTACTTTCTTACAGCCCGCATGTAAACACTAGCTGAAGAAGTAACAGTAGCGTGTAGATTCCAAAAAAAATTTGAGGCAGTCATCCTCTTCCTTGTCAGAATCAATCATTCTCAAGGGTTTTCTGGAACTCTTTCTAGTCTTGGTTGTTTGCAGTTTCATCTTAGATTGGTTTGTTTTACAAATTTTTTCCTTACATTGTTTTCCTTTTGCCTGTTAAAGAGAGTGTCTAAGCCTTCAAGAGATCCTAGTTCTCAATATCAGTGGTCTCTTCCTGGTTTGGATTGTCTATTTTTATTTTGTTTCAGAGTTTTAGAGATACACGCGGCCTGTATAAGGCTAGCACGCGTGTACACACCCTCTGGCTCTACATAGCTCACGTGCACACGCTTGTTGTTGAATTGTCAGTAGTGTGCTTGTGCAAGATAGTTTTTGTTGAGGGTGAGACAATCATCCTTTCCCTTGACAAGAGTTATACCTCTCGGGTTTTTGAATCTCTGTTCTAGCATTCAGTAGCTTAGGGTTGATCTTAGCCATTGATTTCTTTTTCATTTAAAAGTTGTCATCAAAAAAATTTCTTTAGGGTTTTTAGACAAGTGTGAGAGTCATTTTTTAAGTTTTTAGTGTGTGATTTCTTGAAGTGATTCTTTGCGATATGCGATTAGGCCAGAATTTTTCTTGGTTTTTGACTTGTTGATATTTTTCCTTTTTGCTTTGTCAGCATTCAAAAAAAAAAATCTTTCATTTTCTTGTTTGGTTGAAAAGTGTTGTTTTGCATTAGTAACTAGGGAAAAGTCTTTTCTTTCATAAGTTATTGACAAATTGCTTAGGTCATAATTAGTTCGTAGTCGAGTGAAATCCTTCTTTAAGTTTGTTGATTCAAAAGATCTTAGAAAATCTTAAAAAAAAAAAAAAAAATTGAAAAGTTATTGAAAATTTGCATTAAGTGAAGGTTTTTGTTTCCAGTTTTTGTTCATTTTTATTTTCGTCTTTCAAACATCATCAATTTCACTTTCCTACCCTTTGACATAAGGCAAGCCATAAAATTAACGCTAAATGTAAAATTTATTAGACTTTTATGTTTGTAGGGTTAACCAACTAGTTCAGGATTAGGGTCTTGGATTAGGTTGGAGAGGAAACTCTTCAAGGCCATTAAAATCAAACATTGGAGTCTGAGTTAGGGAGTGTCCAAGTCCAGTATCATGAAAGTTATCCGGGACCCCCCTCTAACACAGGGGAGAAACACGAGGTTGTGTGCAGAAAGGTAGCGGAGATAACCCCGCCAAAGCTGGACCAATCGTAGTAA
>JASDQU010241916.1:59961-86403 GCA_032191745.1 Picea mariana
GATTGAGATCTTATTTTTTATTAACTTGATGGAATTGGTGATTAGGCCAAAGTTTTAGCAGTGCACCACTCCAAGCAAGGATTCAAAACTTAAAAGCACAAAGATTAAATTTTAAACATGGAACAAAGGGACATGCGTGACATTCTTTGCTATAAAATTCTAAATCAACCATTTGGTTGATAGAACGAGCATTGTGAAATCTCTAAATCAACCATTTGGTTGATAGAACGAGCATTGTGAAATCTCTTTAGATGAATGGCGATGATTACTTTGATCCCTATCGGTACATTTTCGAATTGAACGCTTACAAAGAATTGAAGTTGAACATTTATTACGTCGAAAGGTGTATATCTATTGACAATTAGTACATTTAATAGGTTTTTAGACCACTAACTTCCTCACTATTATAAAGACATCAGTTTACATGTTTATTTTTTTACTTTTACTTAATCATATTCAAAATTTACTATGGTGGCTAGCTGATTGACACGTATGAGTGATTAACATGATTACCCATGTTTATTGTGATTTGTCTTTTTTACTGCATTTATGTTGTTTTGTTTAGATTTTTTTTACTAGATACCTTTCAACTTCCAGAAGGTTTGTTATATACTGTTGTGGAGAAGCAGAAGGTTTGTAGAGTGGTGGATATGGCGCCTATCGACGTATATCAACCACATTATCAAAGTGGTTGAGCTAGTTGTATATAAGTTGGGATGTTAGGTTAGACATTTTCTATTTATATAAATTAAATTTTTAATCAATGTAATTGTCACAATTTTTTTGTATTATGGTGGTGATTGTAGTTATTTTTTGACCATATAAAGTTAATAGTTGATTTTTTAATCTTCAATCGTATGTCATTATCTTAATTTAAATTAATTCTTATTGTATTTTAAATTAAAAATATTTACATTATTCTTTGGTTCGACGACCACTTTTGGAATCTGGCCCAAGCATGATAAAGTATTTATGTCCCTCGCTACTGCATATCCAAGAATGGGCAGAGATGCTCCACGAGATGTTGAACTCGGGTAGGAAGGTGCTTTTGGTCATGTCACACTTGCATAGTAAAAAAGGAAGATCCGTGAAGGAATAGGGTCCTCACGAGACTTGTGGCACGCATACGACGAGCTTTATCTCTATTGGAAAATCATCAATGTGGGACTTGCTGTCCGTCACGTATTCTTGCCAGTTGCCATATTGCTGCATACAACCGCTTGTGGTGGTATTTTGCCTTTTTCTTTTAAAGCGATCTAGTGTGTTGCTACTACTTTAAAGTTTTGGTACAGATGGTGAGATGCAGAGGAACCCTTCTTTTAACTTCCTTGAGTCGTTTCATTCTAAATAACAGCAATGGTTTATTATCCACCTAATAACACTAGTGGTTTATTATCGAAATTGTTACAAATTGAAACTAGAGGATTTACCCAAACAATATACTAGAGGATTTGCCCAATGAATCTACTAATTAATTCAGCGGATAATCACGTACAGTTTCTAAGCATTCACTTGTGAGAGTCTATGAGTTGAGAATCATGTATGTAAAAAGCAAAGTAAAAGAACAGGTAGGTTCATCTATTCATTCATGACCTGAATGGCCTTTAAGAGATCGTGTTATTCGTCTTTATTTTTTAATGCTTCTGTTTTTATGTGGTTGTTAATTTCATTGAATGTTTTAGTCAAGGTCTAACCATAATCTTAAATGTGAATTATGTTATTGAATCATTTAATAGTCAAAATTTACAATCACATTACATTTGGGATGTTTCATTAATCATTGATTTCAATTTGCTAATAATGAATATCAACTCATTAAACTAACAACAATAATTGCAAATAATGAAGCCATCATTTCTATTCTTTTCAATTTGCTTATAATGAATATAACTTTACTAAACTAACAACGATAATTGCAAATAATGATGTAATAGCCTCTACCTTTCACTACCTTATTCATATCAAATTGTGAACATATTTAATGAGTCCCAAAATAATATAGTAAACTAGAAGACCTTATTCATATCAAATTGTGAACATATTTAATGAATCCCAAAATAATATAGTAAATTGGAAGGACATGATGATCTAAGGATTCAAGAACTAGGGAAGTACAAACTTTCTAATGTTGGAAGTGAAAACTCTTATAGTTAGTTAGCATTGCAACTCATTCCCTCGAGATTTTAAAGACTTTGTTGAGCTACATAACTTAGATTTATTAACTATGATTAATGAATTCAAGAGAGCCAAAGGAACATGTATGTGCAATTGGACCAAGTTGGTCAAGATTACCATGATGTTCGATCTTGTTGTTGTAAACATCAATGTTCAACAAGCACCATTTGATCCTTTTTGGTCATCACCTCAACAATTTTAGTGGTCTAATAGGCTCTAGCAAGCTTGGTGGTCTAGTAGGCTCTTCTTAGTCATCACTTAGCAAGCTTGGTGGTTTGATAGGCTCATCACTTCAGCAAGCTTGGTGGTTTAATAGGCTCTGCCAAGCTGGGTGGTCTAATAGACTCTTCTTGATCATCACCTCAACAAGCTTGGTGGTCTAATATGCTTTAGCATCACATTGGATGTGGAGCATGGTAATGTACTTTTGCTTGAAGTCAACACATTGCATGCATGCCAAACCATAGAAAGTAAATATCATATGGTTTGGAGTGATAAATAATAGATAGATTTCTCTCCTTAAAGATGTCTTTTACTAACAAATAAATTAAAATAAAATAAAAGTTAAAAATCATAATATAAGATAAAAAACACAAAAACCAAATATAATAATAATAAAACATGGATGGTAATATTAATAAAATAAATATATTTAAGTATATATAGGTTTACATTTTAATTTTTATGAGTGTTTAATAAACTCAAGATTAAACTACATTAAAGGAAAATTTATATACACAATTATACTTTTTTTTATTCATCCTTCCATTTTTTATCTCTATATGCATAGTTTAAATTAGATTTAATCTCTTGCTTAAGAAATTAAATATAAAACAATTTAGATTCTATCTATGTGTATTGCATTTTTTAATAAAGGATTCTATTATTACATTTCTTAGTTGGAGACCTAGTGATATGACATAATTTCATTTTTTCCTCTTTTTCTTTCAAATACATTTCTAGTTAGGTGAGAAGTTTACATCACATGGAGGACCACTTGACTTTATGTTTACATCACTTAGATGACCATTTGACATTACACTCTTGTTGCATCTAAGTTAATTGGGAATTTTATTTTCTTCATTGGATTTAAACTATTTAGTTCATGTTGTTTCTTTATCTTCTTACTATGATTGATTGCACGTATGTGGAGGGTGATGAGTCTATATTCACATAGTGATCCTCATAGGGATGGTTGGGAACCTAAGTTAATGTTACTAGCCTAGAGTTGGGTAGTTAAATTAAGCATACTAGTCTAGAGTTTGATACCTAATTGTCTAACATAGTATTTTGTACACATATCTAGAGAATTGTTATGATTATAGCCATCTTATATGTTTATTTTTTTAAACTATTTTAGTAGAGGGATAAATGTTGCTAGACATGATTCCATTAAATGGTTTGTTTTTCAATAAATGTTACAACAAAAGGTCATGTTATCGTAACCTAGTGCAAGGGCCATCATAGATCCATCTAGAATTGTTTGAATTTAAAGAAATCTTATTAGATAGTTAAAGACTAACATTATGCTCAACACATATTTGTGCATGGTTAATGATGCTTAATGAATTTGACTTATCCCTAATCTTTATTAAATGAATTTTCAATCTTTTGGTAAACTTAATAAAATTCACAAATGAAAGGAAAAATTAGTATGTTATTTGTAAATTATTTGTTTTAATAATCTTAATGACTAAGATAAAATTCTAGAAAAATATAAGAAAAATATAGTTTAACCCAAAAACTAGTTCTAGTTGAAAATCACCAGTCTTAAAATTTAGAAAATGTTGACCATCATCATGAGAGGATATGCCCTCTAATAAGAATTTGTAGACATGTTGTGAGCGATAGATAAGCATAACAAACTTGACGAAGGTATTGCCTGCAAGAGAAAGACGTGATAATGAAATTGCATGTGAACACATCATCGGGAATTGGTCAAATTTGAAGTTACAGGGAAGCCATGATAGGTGGAGAGAGATTAGTTGATTAAAATTCTCAATTCGTGAATTGAGTTTGGGAAAAAATTGTTCCAAGGATGTCAACCAACAACGATTTGTTGTTGTAGAGGTTGAATTGGTGTTATCAGGGTGAAATTGAACAATTTCATAGTTGCATAATGTCTATGGTAAAAATTGGGAAAACGGTAGGCAAAAGCAACAATTTCTGCAGCGAAATTCATAATGGATTGATGCGCATAAAAAATAATGTGTGTGGGTGGGCACACTAAAAATGCATGATGCACAGTGAAAAACTTGTGATATGTGGAACAATATTGGCACACAGATGCGCGCACTAAAATTTGGCGTTGCATGGTGCAGAGTGGCATTGCGCGGAAAAATATTGGGGTGTGGGTGCACTCACTAAAATTTGGCATTGCGCTAGAGTGGCATTGCGCAGAAAAATATTGGCGTGCTGGTGTGCGTGAAAAAATTTGGTGTTGCGCGGTGCAGAGTGGCATTTCTCGAAAAAATACTAGCGTGGGGGTGCACACATCAAAATTTGGTGTTGCACTGTGCAAAATGGCATTGCGCGGAAAAATATTGGCGTCCGGGTGCGCGTGCTAAAATTTGGTATTGTGTGGTGTAGATTGAGTGGCGCATGCATAATACTGGTGTGCGTGGTGTGTTCACGCATAATAATGGTGCGCGTGGTGTGCACAATATTGACAGAGCGTAAAGTAATGGTGCAATGCCTAGAGTAAAATGCACGTGAAATATTAGCGCATGACACAAAAATTGCACGCAACAGGTATTAGTGCATGAACTGAAATTGTGCATGATGGATATTGGCATGTGGCACAAAAGTAGTGTGCACCAGTTATTGGTGCAATAGAGAAGTGATCCACATTGGTTATAGGTGTGCAAAGCATGCGCTACCTTATGGTTTTGCTTCCCATGCTAAATATGGGTGTACAAGTTCAAATTTGTGCGTACAAAGTCATTTGGATGGTGTACAATAGCAGAAAACCAATGAATTTCTGTGACTTTTTATACTGTTTTAAGGTCATCTTTTTGCAGCATGTTTTTGAGGCCCTAAATTTCTTTTTTAGCTACTCAAAAACCTTGAAAACAAAGTGTACAAAGGTATACTCTAACTTTGCAGCTCAAATAAAAGATCTCAGAAAGAAATTTCTATGGTGTAAACCATTCGTCAAACGGAGCTTTTATGAGGAAGTTATAGGACAAACAGTGGAGGGTAAATTTTAAGACCCAACTAACTTCGAAGGGCCATAATTTTCTTCTCCATAATCATATTGAGGCACAGGAGAAGTCTATGGAAAGATATTGAACCATAGAAAATAGTCCTAGAGTTGAATTAAAATTTTGGGCATGGTAAAAATGTTTAATATGGAAAAGAAGGTACATGTAGCATTCCAGACCAAAAACTCGAATCGGCCTGGAACTTTAGAAGGCTATAACTAGCATCCCAAAACCATCAAAAAGGTGAAACTTGGACAAATTGTCCAAAATATTTATATGAATAAACCCAATTGAGATTCTACTTAACATCCAATGGAGTAGGTGCAAAAATGCATAATTACAGCACAGAATTGCACCAAGTTGAAGAGTGAACAAAAAAATAATAATAATGGACAATTTTCAAATAACCATAAATTTTTGCTCGAAACTCATAATTGAGCAGGGAAGCAGGCATTGGAAATATCTTAGAAAACATAATATAATTATTCACCCACAAAATTGATCTGGGCATTCAATTTTCAAGAAATCGGAAGAAATAATTATGATGCATTATTGAACTAGAATGGTTCATATTTTCATGAAATTGTTGAAATAGTTAGCTTGACAAAGTTTTGTTTGTTGTACATTTTGCAAATTTAGATCAGATAAGGATCAACACAGAGTGCAGAGGAATGGAATATGCGCGGAGGACTTACAACCAGGAATATGAGATCAGAGGGATGGATGTCCATTTGGGCATTGAAGGAAAAAACTCCAATGGACATGGAGAAGGAAGGGATGAAAATATGAATATGGTAGAGACCATTAAAAAATTGCAGAAGGATTTCCAAATCCATAAATTTGATAATTAAAGGCTTATGAAATCCAAGGAGCAGCAGGTTGACTTCAACATGAATTTAATGTTGATCTTGAACATAATAGAAAAGAAATTGGATAAGGAGAGTGGCTCAAGCAAATCAGTAAGTCATAGGTTTCCTGATGAGAAAAGAAGAAAAACAAGTGTTAGTAGACATCACCATCACTCCCCGAGGCATTCCAATAAGAGAGTACACAACATCTCAAGTCCATCCCCTTTCAGGAAGCATAAGAGGTCTGGGGTGGATGAGCTACGAGGAGAAATGAACAAAATAAACCTCCTACATTTAATAGTGAGAAAAAGAAGGATGAAGATGCAAAGACATGGCTGTTAGGAATGAGAAAGTATTTTCAATTGCATAATTATTCTTGTCATGCACAGGAAATAATTTCCATCTATAAACTCAAGGGAAAGGCATCCATGTGGTGGCATCATCTTGTGCAGGTGCAACACATTAAAGAGAAAAATGTTACTTAAAGGGAATTCAAGAAGTATTTTGAAAATAAATACTTGACTAAGAGATACTATGACAAGAAAATCAAAGAGTTCTTTGAACTCAAACTTGGGAGTACGACCATAGATGAATATGAAAGAAGGTTTTTAGAATTGTTGAAGTATGTTTCTTTCATCAAGGATGAGACAGTTAAGATTCATAGGTATTTGAGTGGATTTCCATCATTCATCAGTGAAAAAATACAATATGATGATCCCAAAACATTGGAGGAGACCATAAGGCTAGCGAAATGCCTATATGCTCAGCAAAAAGCAAGGCCAACTTTACAAAAATCTTGGGAAGACAAAAATAAATTCAATATGGATCAGAGGAAGAAGGGAATTAAACCACCAATCTTCAAAAATAATCCTCAGGGACAACCAACTACTAATGAACCCAGAATCATGGAGACAGGGGGTCAAAATCCAAGGCAACCACCTATTCAATGTTAGGGTTGTAAAGGAGATCATATGTTTAGAGATTGTCCTCATAGAGGTGAAAAGGTGAGGACTGTTCACAATGTACAACAAGTTGAAACAGTGGAAGACATGGGCATAAATGTACCAAGGATCTATGCATACATTTACAACAAGCAAGCATAGTATCAGTCAGATATGATTGAAGTGGAAGGTATGATCAACAACCAAACCATTACTATTTTAATTGATTTAGGAGCTAATCATAGTTATACATATCCTAATATGGTGGAAAGTTTGGATTTTCCAAGAAGCAAGCATGGAAAATATTGGTTGGTGCAGCTAGCTACTGGAGCCAAAATAAAAGTTAATGAGATGGTTAAGTCATGTCTTATGGACATGAATGGACTGAACACCGGGGCAGATTTGAACATATTGCATTTAGGTTCCTATGACTATCTAACTGGGATGGATTGGTTGGACCAACATCATGCTATCTTAGACTGTCATAACAAGGTATTTACTTGATTGGATGAGGAAAGGAACCTAAGGACACTGCAGGGAATTCCCAGGGAAGTAATCATTAAAGAAATTTCAACATTGCAGTTGAAGAAATGTTACAGAAAAGGGTGTCAATTATTTGTTGGACATATGGAAGAGACACCTAAATACAAGGTGTCAAATATTGAATATTATGTAGTCCTAAAAGAGTTTGAATATGTGTTTAAGGAAATATCAAGATTACCCCCTAAAAGAGACATTGTTTTCTCCATAAGTTTGATTCCTGGAGAAACTCCAGTATCCAAGACTCCATGCAGGATGAGTACACCAAAATTGAAGGAGTTGCAAATGAAACTTGAAGAGATCTTGAAGAAGGGGTATACATGCCCAAGTGTGTCACCTTGGGGTGCACCATTTTTATTTTTGAAGAAAAATGATGGAACATTGAGACTTTGCATTGACTTTAGGCAGTTGAACAAGATAACTGTGAAGATTAAGTATCCTTTGCCAAGGATTGATGACCTCTTTGATCAATTGAAAGATGAAAAAATAATCTCCAAGATTGACCCAGGTTAGGTTATCATCCAGTGATATTTAAAGAAGAAGACATCAACAAGACTGTTTTCAGAACAAGGTATGTTCATTATGAGTTCACAATTGTTTCATTTGGGTTATCAAATAGACCAACTATCTTCATGTGATTAATGAATGGTATTTTCAGAGAATACTTAGATAAGTTTGTCATTGTATTTTTAGATGACATTTTTATATATTCTAAGTCAGAGTAAGATCATGAACAACACTTGAGGATGGTATTACAAGTATTAAGGGAGCATTAGTTGTATGCCAAATTGAGCAAGTGCTCATTTTATTAGAAACAAATTCATTATTTGGGACATATCATTTCAGAGGATGGGATATCAGTGGATCCTGAAAAGATAGAAGCCATTAGAGGATGGTCATCCCCAAAGAATGTGACAGAGGTCAGATTATTCATGGGCCTTGCAGGATACTATAGGAGATTTATTGAAGGATTCTCAAATATTGCACACCCAATCACTTCCTTGCAAAACAAGGGTGTGAAGTTGCAGTAGACATTGAATTGTGAAAAGAGTTTCTAGCACTTGAAGAAATTATTAACAAGTGCTCCAATACTAAGGATTGCAGATCCAAATGAAGACTTCATTATATGCATATATGCATGTAAAGAAGTAATTGGTGGAGTCCTTAGTCAAAATGGGTTTGTTGTATGTTATGAATCAAGGAAGTTGAAGGAGCATGAAAGGAACTATGCCACTCATGATTTGGAGTTGGCAACGATAGTGCATGCCTTGAGGAAGTGGAGGCACTACCTAATGCGTAAAAGGTTTGAGCTAAGGATAGACCATAATGGTTTTAAATATTTATTTGATCAACCAACTCTAAATGCTAAGCAAAGCAGATGGTTAGAATTTATCAGTGAATATGACTTTGATATAAAACATATCAACAGGAAAGACAACAAAGTGGTTGATACACTTAGCAGAAGAGTGCATGAGTTACATTCTACAACCATTAGCATGTACCAATAATATTTGAAAGACATAATTTTGGAGGCTACAAAATCAGATTTGCAATACAAGGAATTAGTGGCAAAATTACAGCAAGGTAATTTTAGCAGAAAATTGAAGACTATAAGCTAGAAAATGATGAAATTCTCATATACATGGGCAGAATTTATGTACAAAATTCCCATGAATTGAAAATTATTATATTGAGGGAAATATATAATGTACCTTATGCTGGGCACCCATGTTATCATAAAAGTATTGAAGTTTTCAAGAGCCAATATTATTGGCCAGGAATGAAGAAAGAAGTTGTCGATTTAATTGTCAAATGTTTGGAATGTCAAAAGGTAAAGGTTGAACATAGACACCCAATTGGTTTGATACAACCATTACCCATTTCTAAGTGGAAATGGGAAGTTGTAACAATGCATTTCATCACCAAACTTCCTAGAACAAAAAAACAACAAGATTCTATCATGGTAGTGGTGGATAAGCTTACTAAAGCTGCCCATTTTATTCCAGTAAAGCTCACTCACAAGGAATCCAACATTGTTGATGTTTATATGAAAGAAGTTCCTCGATGACATGGTATACCCAAGACAATTGTGTTTGATAGAGATCTAAAATTTACCTCAAATTTGTGGAAAGGATTATTTAAGGGATTTGGAACAAATTTGAATTTTAGCACAAATTATCATCCAAAGTCGGATGGACAAACAAAGAGGGTGAATCAAGTGACTGAGGATATGTTGAGGATGTATGTGATATATAAACCATAAAAATGGGAAGAATACCTACACTTAGTAGAGTTTTATTATAATAATGGGTACCAAACATCTCTAAAGATGAGGCCATTTGAGGCACTTTATGGTAGAAGGTGCAACACACCGGTAAGTTGGGATAACCCAACAAATAGAGAAATGGTTGGGCCAGATTTACTCAAGGAAATCGAGGAGAAAATGTTGAAAATAAAACAAAATTTAAAGGTTTCCCAAGACGGGCAGAAAAGCTATGCTGATAAGGGCATAAATCACAGAGACCTTAAAGTGGGGGATCATGTATTCTTGAAAGTGAAGGTCAACAAAAGTTCCCTAAAGTTGGGAAATTGTTCAAAGTTGGTAGCTCACTATTGTGGGTGGATTGAAATCCTAGAGAGGATTAGGCCTATAGCATACCTTCTTGCCTTTCCTACATTAATGACCATTCATAATGTATTCCATGTATCATTTCTTAAGAAATACATACCCGATGTTAATCATGTTATTGATTGGAATGTGATTCAGGTGGAGCAAGAAGGTGCTTTCCAAGTACATCCAGTACGCATTCTGGATCGGAAAATCAAACATCTCTGGAATTGAGCCATAGGGCTTGTAAAGGTCCAATGGACCTGGTACGGTCCTGAGGATGCTACTTGGGAGCATGAGGATGCAATGCGGGCAAAATACTCGCATATTTTTGAATATTTTGGAAATCTTGTTGATATGTGTACTTAATGCACTGAGGACAATGCATAAATAAGGGGGTCTCATACACCAATTTGGTGTGGCTTGGCAGTGACCTTAAAAATAGATTATTATTATTATTATTAATACCCCTAGGCCGAACCCAATTGTAAATGCAAATGGAAATGTACTTAAGCTAGTGAGTTGTTTGACATCATTTTTTATATACACCTTCCATGGTATAGTGTGCACATCTGTTGTGCACTAAAATGATGAAGTGTGCACATTCCAGAATACCGCTTACAACAAACTTAAGTGTGCACGATTTTGAGGCCAAGGAGCCTTTGTGTATATGTTGTGTTTTATAGGTTGGTGACCCAGTTATTATATGCTAGGACACTTATGTTTTGACTTAGGCTAGAGAGCCTAGATGTTAAGGCCAATGTGTCTATTTTTGTATATGTCTCATCATTAATATAATCCATCGTTGCATGTAGACTGACCACGATAAAGGAGTATGGGGGTATAAACTCCACTAGTTAGGGAAAGGGGGGGATAAAAGTTGAGGAAAAGGGCTAAGCTAGGGAGCTTAAGCCAAAAATAAATATTATATTAATATTCCTTAAAGTATAAAGTATGGATAATTATTTTATCCTAAGTTCTAAGGATGGGGACAAGTGGACCAAAGTAGCTCCCAACATGACAAGTGTCAATTTGGGAACATGCATACATATAGCTTGGACTTAGTTCATTTTTCAATCATTCCACGATCATTCACTCACTCATTCAACTATCCTATGTACCTTCTTGTACCTGTATCGATACTTGTACCCGTATCCATACCTGTACTTATATATATACCCAGTTAGCTTGGGAGATGTACTAAAGAAGAGGGTTGTCAGGCCCATGGGATATTGAAGAGGCAAGTTATCAGTCAGTCCCGTGAACAATTTCTCTCTAGGTGAGAGAATTGTTGGGGATTTATTCCCAAAGGTGGTAAACTATAGCTATAGGGCTCTGAGACTTCCTGTTCATCCTGTTGTTGAAGCCCTGGAAGGGAAGTGGGGTAGTTGAGGGACTTTTTAGCAGAGAAGGTGCACACTTCCTGGGGTGGGATAGGCATGTGGGGAATTAGAGACTGTAGGTTGTTAGTTTGAGTTGGCACCTGTGACAGAGTCTTTCTTGTTGTCTGTGATATGTCATCCTGGTTAGGAATCCATTTACCTGGGTGGAGCTTACTGCCAACTCGGGGGTGACCCATTGCTGAGAGTCATGAGCAGTGTGATCTAAGGCTGGGAGGTTCGTGGAAGGTCTGCACGCAGTTCGTGATATTGTTACTGAGATAAGTGTCAATTGTGTGTTAATTTATATGTTACATTATTAATTCTGTGTTTATTTTTATGGGTTTTTCCTGTGTGTGGTTTATACCTTTCGTTATATTTATGGGTATTTCATGTATATGCTACATGTATATGTTTACTGTTATTTTTGTATGAATCTGTGCATTTACATAATGTGTTTGTCTGTTTTAAGTTTTACATATAAAGTTATGCAAGAGTTTCTATGTGTATATGATTTAATTTGCATACAGTTCGAAATTTTTTACGTGGCATAAACCAGTTGGATGTTGGGGATGTTATAGGTACACCAGAGGCCTATGTCACAAATTTCCAGCAGATGAAAGTCACAGTGACTGATGTTTCTGAGAAAATATTTATGATGATTTTCACAGAGGGCTTAGATGAATCCTTAAGAGGTTGGGTAAAGTATTTTAGGCCAAAAAAACTATAGGAAGCTATCATGAAGACTTAGGATATGGAAGATATCGTCCCCAAGAAGACATCAGAAAAAAAAATTATCCCGCAGAAGGTAGTGTCAAAACCTCCCAAGAAAACATGGACATGGAAGGACATGTTGGATGAGGAAACTTAGAGAGAAATAAGGAGGAAGAAACTTTTCTAGAGTTGTAAGGAGTCTTTGGAATCGGGTCATCGATGTGTGAGAAAAGGTAAATTCCATTAAATTAAGGTAGTTTCTAACGAGGAGGATTATGGTGATGATGAGGGAATTGGACAAGACAGTGGTGATCCATCACACCTCGATGTTATAGAGAAGGAACCATTGTAGGATAGTGCCAAGGGAGTTACCATTGCCACACTTGCAGGAGTCCCGAAATACTACACCTTCAAGGTTAGAGGAATTTTGCAAGGGCGGAGGGTTACACCATTTATTGATGGTGGGGCCACCCACAACTTCATTGATGTTGCACCTGTCACCAGGAGACAAATCCTTGTGGGAGATTTCGAGGGATTCAATATGGTAGTATCAGATGGGTACAACATGGCTTGTCCTCATAGGATCATGGAATTGGAAGTAACATTGGGAAACTGTACATTTACCTATGAATTTTATGTCATAGATTTAGAAGATACTCATGCGGTACTAGGAGTTCAGTGTTTTTACTCATTGGTAGATATCTACATGAATTATCAGGACATGAGGATGGATTTCCAAGACAAGGGTGGACAAAGAGTCATCCTAAGAGGTATGTCGACATGCACCCCTATGATCATGTCTAACCAATGCATGGAAGCCAATTTTAGACATGGGGACGTGGCTTGCACAACAGAGTTCTTGATCACCATGGAGAAGCCATCACGGGATCGTCAACATTACCCTGCTGATATCCAAGCATTGCTTGGAAGTAATGAAAGAGTATTTGAACCATTTCTAGGAGGGAGACCATGTGACATAGGATTTTAGAATGTCATTGAGATAAAAGAGGGGTCAAAGCCCGTGATCACCACACCCTATAGGCATCTTAATAGGTTCAAGGAAAAAATCGAGAAGGCTATTAAGCAGTTGTCGGAGATGGGACATATCAGGCCTAGTTCTAGTCCCTTCACGTCTTCAGTAGTACTAGTGAAGAAGAAGGATGGAACTATGAGGATGTGAATAGAATACAAGGAATTGAACAACAAGACCATAAAAAAACTATACCCAATACCCATGATTGATGAGCTGATAGAAAAGCTCCATGGGGTAGTGTACTTCTCAATGGTTGATCTACGATCATGATATCACAAGATTTGGGTTAGAGAGGAGGATATCCATAAATCAGCGTTTAGGTGTCATTATCGTCACTATGAGTTTCTATTCATGCCCTTTAGGTTGACTAACACATTAGCTACATTTCAGTTGTGCATGAACCATATATTCAACAAATAGTTGAGGAAATTATTACTAGTTTTCTTTGACAATATTCTTATCTACAACAGGATGTGGGAGGAACATTTGAAGCACGTGGGACAGATTCTCACCATTATGGAGGAGCAATTATTTTTTTTCCAAGGAGGAAAAGTGAAAATTTGGGTTGACAAAGATCCTCTATCTGGGGCACATGATTCATGTTGAGGGAGTAAAAGTACATCAAGAGAATATTCAAACAATATTAGACTAGCCCACCCCCAAATCACTCACAAATATGCAAGGATTCTTTAGGATATTCAGTTATGATAGGTGCTTTGTGAAATGATTTTCACAATTGGTTGCACCATGGAAAAACCTCACCAAAAAGTGGGTGCTCCGATGGTCAAAGGACTCATAGCTATAATTTGATAGAATGAAGAGGGTGATGAGCACTTTCCTAGTATTATCACTCCCATATTTAAAGCATCATTTTTTCCTGGAGTGTGACGCATCCGATGAGGGGATAGGAGAAGTATTGATGTATAACCGACACTCGATAGCTTTCGAGAGAATAAATCTAAGATAGCCAAAGAAGCTCTATCCGATCTATGATAAGGATATGTTGACCATCATGAATGCATCAACCAAGTTGAACTATTACCTAGTAGGAGGACGCTTTGTGTTTAGGACTGACCACATCAACTTGAGATATTTCTTGGAGCAGTAGGATTTGAATGACAAACAACAAAAATGGGGGAGTAAGGTGCTGGCATATGATTTTGACATTGAGTATGTAAAGGGGAATAAGAACATAGTTGTTTACACCTTATCCAGGAGACCTACAACTTTCTCCATGAAATAGATCTTAGCATATTAGAAGTCCATTCTTTTGGGGGAATACTCCAAAAACACCTTTTCTTGTGATTTGATGGAAGATAGCATTCAGGATGACAGGTATAGGATAGTGGATGACATCATCTACTACAAATACAAGATCTATCTTGTCCATGATTCAAAACTCACTGGTAAGATTTTGAGGGAAGTACGTAGGGCACCACTGGCAGGGCACCAGGGGTATCTGAAGACCTACAAGCAGGTGAGGGGGAGATTCTCCTAGAAGGGTCTCAACGAGGATGGTCTTTGTCATGTGAGGGAGCGCATGACTTTCCAATAGAACAAGTTAGAATTTACACATCATGTGGGACTGCTTCAGCCATTGCCGATTCTGGAGCATAAGTGGTATAGCATTTCCATGGACTTCATCACAGGATTGCAAAAGGTGCAAGGCAGGGGCTATATCTACGTGGTAGTGGAAAGATTGACTAAATGGGCACACTTATTTTCCATTCCTTCAGAGTATAGTGCATCTCAGGTAGACGATATATTATCCAGGGAGGTGTTCAAACGCCATGGTCTTCTGAGCAACATAGTCACTGACCGGGATAGAAGGATTTTCAACGCATTTTGGTGGGAGTTGTTCAGGTTATCTGGGAAAAATTTGACACCTAGTACTAGCTACCACCCCTAGATAGACGAACAAACCGATATACTAAACAAATGGGTCAAAGGGTACCTAAGGAACTATGTGTCTGGGAAACAACATGCATGGATAAAGTGGTTGCATCTCGGGGAGCATTGTTACAATACCACTCATCACATGTCCATCTGAATGATCCCATTCAGGGCATTGTATGGCTATGATGATCCATCTTTTTTTGATTAGGCATTTTGGAAGAGTAGAGCTCCCAAGGCCAAAGATTGGTTGCATGAAAGCCAGGACATCTTGAGAATCCTAAAGGAGAATTTGCGAGCCGCTCAAAATCAACAGAAGATGTATGCAGATAAGAATAGGGTAGAATGGGACTTTGAGGTTGGAAACCTAGTCTTTCTCAAGTTGCACCCTTATATACAATCGTTGTTGAAGAAGAGTGGTGTAGAGAAGCTGAAGCCTCATTTTTATATACCCTACAGAGTGATTAGGAGAGTTGGGGAGGTAGCGTACGATATGGAGTTACCAAAGGGTAGCAGGATCCAAAACACCTTCCATGTATCCTGCCTCAAGAAGGCAATTGGATAAAAGGCCATTGCTTCAAAATATCTTACTCCACTAGATGAGGAAGGGTGGTCGGTTGTATCTCCCAAGAGAATTGTTGATGTTACAGAAAGGAGGTTGAGGAGCAGAGTCATTCAAGAGTATTTGGTTGTATCGAGAGTATTTCTCGCAGAAGATGTTGCTTGGGAAGGAGAGCAGATCTTACAACACCCTGATATAGAGTTGCTAGAGGAAAAGCAATGTTGGGAAGGGAGGACTGTAATGTCCCCTTCCAATTGATCATGACGGAGGATGACGCAATATCCTATACAAATCCCATAAGATATAATCAAGAAGGAAAAAAGGGAGTCAAGGAGGTTTGTTTGGTGTCACTAAGTTAAAAGAATAACAAATCCTAAAGTGACATTAAATAAAACAAATAATTATATTTAAATGAAATTGGAGGGAAAATAAAGTGAGGGTTTGATTTGGTCAAGAAAAAGGGAAAGATCTAGAAGGCTCAGAGGAAGGATAAATAGAGGGGTAACCCTTCTCTTTGACATTATGATTTGTTTAAACTCTTGATCGGTGCTCTTGGAGCCATGGTTTTGTTGGGTTTTAGCAAAACCCTTCCACTACTTCAGTCTAGTTTCAATGGTGCAATACCCACCCTAGATGAACAAGAGGGGAGTCCATCCATGACTACCATTGGAGATTCACTTGGGAGTTTTTCTTACAGTTGGAAGGATACAAAAGTACGCGGGAGGTTTATAAAACTTTTTGGACGAGGACGAGCCCAAAAATTTGTAGGTTTCAGGAGGGTTTGGAGAAACGAGGGTTGAAGGCATCCCTAGAAGTCGAGTAAAGGTTGTCCCGCGAGGCCAGCTAGACGACCGATTATGTCCCGCAAGGACCTCTGCGATCGAGGGTTTTCAATGGTTGATTGGATATAGACAATGAGGGTTACAAGAGTGGATATTCTGCAGTGGATTTAGGAGGATCGTGGTGAAATTCTAGATTTTGTTTTTGTTTGTGTGTGTGATTGTGCAGTAGCCATTACAGCCAATAGAGATCTGTGCGGTTAGTGGCTAGTGTTTGGTGCAGTTGTTGTTATAACCAATATTGTTGTGATTTCTATATAGATTATTGGTCATTTTTATTTATACCAAAACACAAATCCAAAATTGATTGAAAATACTGAAGTTGAGAAACTACACCCTTTTGAGAGTAAATGCAAACATACCAAAATGACCAATGATCTATTAATTGTGGAAAATAAAACTCTAAAAATTTAATACCCAAATAAAGAATTCTCTACAAACAATATTTGTACGAGAACTAAATTTACACATGTAGCAACCAATGAAAACGACTTTTTACCATGGTAAAAGACGAATAAAATAATAATTTGTTTTCACATAGTTACTTGACTACTACATGTTCTTTCTCTTTCTCATACAACGGATAAAGACAAATAGAATAATAATACATTTTCACATAGTTACTTGACTATTACATGTTCTTTCTCATACAATGGATAAACACAAATAGAATAATAATATGTTTTCACATAGTTACGTGACTACTAACTACATGTTCTTTCTCTTTCTCATACAACGGATAAATTTTTCATGTAAGGAAACATCAACTAATATTTCTTATACAACAGACAAATTTACAAATTTTTTCGTTAAAGGAAACATCAACTAATAGAATTTTTGTAGAAATTATCATCATATTATTCATGGGCGAGCTACGGTTTCTCATGAACCCGTGATTTAGATTATAAAAACATAACTTCTTGTAGGGAGTGCCTGTATATGGAAGTATATTCCATTGACAATTTGATATTAACAAATAAATACCATTATATGAAACTTGGAAGTGATATCTTAAAAATATACATATACACAAGCCGTCGTATATTATATGGGAGAAAATTATGAAAAAAATCTATGATATATAGACATTTTTTCGTTAGGCGAGCGAATTCAAACTGGTTTTCTGTTCTACCTGTTACATTTACCCAGCTGTGTGGAAAACACTTCACCCTTTCTTGTCCAGACAGAGATTCAATCTTGGAACGTTATGGAGATTCGAAACTGCGATGCTATACCTAGACCTGATAATAATCATGAGCACTCGAATTTGAGTAGAGGACGACGAGTGCTTGCATGGCCTGAACCTGCATCTTAAGTGCCATGGTGTAGTATGCAGCCTCTTTTAAGAAATCGAGCGTGTCGAGTTCTCAGCTTCCCAGGATGAGCAACCGTAGGGTTTGCATATGTGAAGCCATTGTGCCTGCTGCTTCTTCTACGAAATTATGACATGAGCGGAGGCTACTCCCATCACTTGAGAACGCTCCAAGTAGCCACCTTACAAACATTCTACAAGCCACGATCGGTTTGCATGGACTGGTTTTGTCGAGCGTCGATCTCCTTTTGCCGTGGGATTTAAGCACTCATGGTTTGCAACGGGTTTTCTTGACCCTAAAAACGTATTTTCCAAGAATAGCTTGGATCCATGTAGTTAGACCCTTTGCTGTCATGGCTAGTAATAGATCGACGACCAATTTCACGGCTCGACTTCGAAACACAGGGCCTCGTCAAAGAACTTATAGTGCCATAAAGTTCTTAATATCTGCAAGGACGTTGGCAGGCCACGAAGTGACAAATTGCATAGTGGAGCATGCGATGCACACAAATATGTCACGTCTTCAAGTTAAGTTATGTTTTGGTATGATGTAAACCTTTTCAATTATTGCGCCCAGAAACAAAGGTCCATAAGACGCCTACGGTGTAACATAAGTGGTATAATTTTAGAAAATGGAGGAGAGGTGTAACATAAGATAAGAGTGAGGAATTTGTTTTTCTATATATTATATTAATGTGTTGGATATTTTTTAATTGTCCTAAAAAAACGGATTAATCATTATATTGAAACAGGATTAGAAAGTTAAAAATTATATATATTTTTTTAGAAAGGAGTGAGGTGTGTTAATGCATATTGTCTCTCCTCTTGATAGAGTATGCATAGATTAGTGAGTTGGGTGATTAATTGATTTAGTTTTTCTCTATTTATGAAAAAATTTTAGGAGTTTTTAGTATTGACAATATCAAACCTCTAGGGTTGTTAAATCTATATTGTAGAGCATCTATTTAATAATGAGAAGGCAGATCCATACTCCATAAGTTTTCCAATGTTTTGCTTTATAAGTGTGTGGGGAGGGAAAATAGATCATGGAATAAATGGATCCAAAAACCCCATATCTATAGAAATTGGGTGAAAGAATAAAATGGTAGAGCCAAAGCTTAAAACATTATGTTGGGTGTTTGTCTTAGATATTAAAGTTGTTTTGTTTGTCTTAAAGTATTTTTTGTATATTTACGTGATCATATTTTGCTACATTAAAAGCATAAAGTTAGGGTATGGATAAAAGTTAACTGAGATATAAAAAGGATGATAGAGGATTAATAAAAGGGGAAAAAGGTTAAACAAAAGTGGAGAAATAAGGAAATAACCTTCACCCATTTTCTTTCATTCATTATTAATGGCTACCACAAGTAATCTAGGGAAAAAAAACAGACTAATTCTTGTTGCCAAGAATTATGAGTTATGGTCTCTAAGGATGCAAACATTCCTAAACGTCCACAAATGTTGGAAACCAATGGAGAATGGATTTTCAGAGCCTAATCAAGAAACTTTATAGGCCATGACTAATTCTGAAAGAAATCATCTTACAGAATTGAAGAAAAATGAGAACAAGGCCATGTTTTATATCTAGAGTTTAGTGGACGACTCAATTTATCCCAAGATAATAAGATCATATAGTGTAAAGAAAGACTTAGATATATTGGAAATAACATATCAATGTAATGACAAAGTGAAGATTGTGAAGCTTCAAACTCTAAGGAGAGAGTTCAAAACCTTGAACATGAAGGGGGTAGAGAATATTGACAATTTTATGACTAGATTGATGGGAGATGCGAATTAGATGAGGATTCATGCAAAGAAGATTGAAGATAATAAAATCGTTGAAAATTTTATGAGAAGACTACCTAAGAATTTTGAAATGGTTCTCATGTACCTAGAGGAGTCTAAAGACTTGTCGAAAATGATAGTAGAAGAGATGATGGGTTCTCTTTTTTCCCATGAATCAAGAATTATCATGGTAGAGGAATCCTTAGAACATGCCTTCAAAACTCAAGAAATCATTGGTAGAGGCAGAGAAAAAGTTAATCATTGTGCAAAAGGAAGAACAACACCATAATAGTTAGAACAATCAAATCATCCTCACGCTCTCAAAATCAGAGGGGGAGAGGTAGAAGATGGATAGACAGATCCACCGTCTAATGTTACTATTGCAAAAAATATGGTCACTATGAGAGTGAATGAAAAAAGAAACAACAGATTTGAACAAGGGCAGAGATAATATCTCCAACACTAAAGAAGGGACATTTAAGACAATATTCATTTCATGTCAAATGAGTAAACAAGATAACAACAAGGATCTTTGGATGTTCGACATTGGCTACAACAATCACATGACACAGAACTAAAACTTGTTTTCTAACATTGATAGCACTATTCAATCTAAAATTAATTTAGGATATGATTCTCATGTCAAGGTGTTAGGAAAAGGTGTTGTGTCAGTCTTAACCAAGAAAAATAATAAGAAACACATTATTGATGCCTTCTATGTACTCAATTTTAGGAATAATATCATAATTATAAGACAATTGAGTCAAAATTATTGTGATGTCAGTTTCAAGAAATACACATGTTGTCTTAGATAAGCCACCTAGTATAATAATTGTTGCAAAGGTTCAAATGACCAAGAATAGAATGTTCCAATTGGATCTCAAAAGTGTAAACATGTCACAGTCATATGCACAAAATGTCTCAAGAATAGATGAGACTTGATTGTGGCATCTTAGGTATGGTCACCTACCTTTTAGGAGTCTTAATCTCTTACAAAAACACTCAATGGTTAATGTACTACCTATATTGAATGAACAAACAAACTCTTATGAAATATGCATTCTTGGAAAACATCAAAGAGACAGTTTTTTAGTAGCCTCCTACATATCCAAAGACTATCTAGAACTAGTTCACACAAATCTATGTGGACCCATGCAAACTTAGTCAATTAGTGGAATTTTTTATTTTCTAACATTCATTGATGATTTTCGTAGGAAAGTTTGGGTATATTTCCTCAAAAACAAATCTAATAAATTCACAAATTTCAAAGAATTTAATTTGTAGAATAAAAAGAGAGCGATGAATATGTCAAAGTGTTTATGTCAAATGGAGGAGGAGCATATGACTCAAAGGAGTTTGCAATTTTTTTTAGAAAATAGGGAATTAAAAGGTAGTTCAGCACTAGATATACTCTATAGCAAAATGGAGTAGCTAAAAGAAAGAATTTAGACTATCATGAACATGGCAAGGAGCATGATTAAAGCTAGAAATTTGTCTAATGATTTTTGGGTTGAAGCTATTACTTGTTTAGTCTACATAGTGAATATATCTCCAACAAAAACTGTGAAAGATAAAGTTCCTCAAGAAGCATGGAGTGGCATGAAGTCAATTGTCTCTCACTTCATAATTTTTAGTTCTATATCCTATGCATATATACTAGAAGAGATAATAAGGAAACTTGATAGTAGGAGTGAAAAATGCATTTTCATTGGCTACAATGAATAGTCCAAATCCTGTAGACTGTACAATCCAGTCACCAAGAAATTTGTGCTAAGAAGAGATGTAAAATACTTGGAGGAAAAATCTTGGAGTGACTCAGAAAACAGAAGATTGGACAACCGAAATATATTGCTTCAAATAGATGAACATGTGGAAATATTAAGACAACAAGTGCCTCCACCAAGACTACCGAGGTTACAGGTGCAAAGACAAGAAGAAAAGACTAAAAATAGGTTTTCCACTAGTGAGTCAGTAGCTTCTATGAGAAACCAGAAAAGAAGAACCTTTAGGGAAATTTATGAGTAGTTGGATGACATGGATCAACAAGCTCACATTTCCTTATTATCCTATCAACCTACTTATTTTGAAAAGGCAGTGAAAGAAGAACATTGGCTAAAGGAAATGAATGAAGAGATTGAATCTATTTAAAGGAATGAGACATGGGATCTTGTTGATCTCCCAACAGATAAAACCAACATTAGTGTTAAGTGGGTTTACAAGAAAAAAATGAATGAGAAAGGAAAGGAAGAAAAACATAAGGCAAGGTTAGTTGCCAAAGGGTTTGTTCATCAACTCGTTATTGAATTTGGTGAGAACTTTGCTCCAATGGAAGGGTTGGATATTATTGTAGCTGTGATATCCATTGTAGCCTAGAAAAAATGACCAATTTACCATATGGATGTGAATTCAACCTTTTTGAATGGTGATTTAGTAGAAGAGGTGTATGTAGATCAACGATGAGGATTTGAAGTAAAAGGCCAAGAGTATGGAGTGTACAAGTTAAAGAAGGCCTTGTATGGACTGAAGAAAGATCGAAAATCTTGGTACGATCAAATTGAATCGTATTTTCTAAAAAATGGGTTCAACAGGAGTAGTAATGTGTCGACTCTTTATACGAAATAAGATCAACAAGGTAAAATTATTATATTTGGTCTTTATGTTGATGATATGATATATATTGAAAATATGATGTTAGATGATTTCAAAGCTGCTATGAAAATCAAGTTTGAGATGACAGATGTTGGTTTCATGATGCACTTTTTGTGAATTGAAGTTAAGAAATCTACTCAAGGAATTTTCATATGTCAACAAAAATATGTTACACATATCTTAAAGAGGTTCATGATGGATAAATGCAAAAGGATAGAAACACCTATTGCAAGAGGAACATAATTGAGCAAGCAGGATGGTGGAACAACATTTGATTCAACATTGTATAAGAGGCTTGTAGGGAGCCTCATGTACCTTACTACAACTAGACCTAATGTTATGTATGAAGTTAGTTTCATTTCTAGATTTATGGAGTCTCTCAAGGATTCTCACTAGAAAGTTGGAAAAATAATTTTAAGGCATATTGTAGGTATAGTTGATTATGGATTGTGGTACACAAATTTTGAAGACAACATGCTTACGGGATACACAAATAGTGACATTTTTTGTAGCCTTATTAATACGAAAAACACCTTAGGACATGTGTTTCATTTAGACACAAATTTGATCTTATGGGCTTCTAAGAAGTAGTCTTTTTTCTCAATATCTTCTACAGAGGAATAATATGTAGAAACTACTATAACATCATGCCATGCAGTATGACTAAGAAGACTTATGAAATAACTTACACATGTGGAGAAGGAGCCAACTTCTATTTTCCATGACGACGGTTCAAGAATTGCATTGTCCAAACACCATGTGTTTCATCGGAAGAGAAAAAAATTGACACTCGCTATCACTTCATTTATGAGCTTGTCAGCAATTGTGACATTTCTCTTCAATTTTGGGCATCTAGAGATCAACTAGTAGGCATGTTCACCAAACCATTGGAAATAATTGTTTTTGAGGTTTAGAGTCTACAGTTAGGCATTTTCGGTGATGAACAATGTAACAGTTGAGATTAAGGAGGAGTGTTATAGAATATAATCTCTCATATTGACCAAATATGCATATATTAGTTAGTTGGGTGATTAGTTGATTTTGTATTTTTCTATTTATGGAAAGTTGTTAGTGATTTGTTAGTTTTGACCATATCAAACCTCTAGGGTTGCTAAATATCTATTGTAGAGCATCTATTTAAAAATGAGAAGGGAGAGCTATGCCCCATAAGTTTTTCAATGTTTTTATTCATACTTGTCTCTTCCTATATTAACAAGGTGTGTGACATTCTTTACGATAAAATTTGAAAAAAATCATATGTTTTTAATGTAGGTAAGAATAAAGGACAATGAAGTGGATCCATGCAAAGAGATCACCAAGATGTTTTAAAGAAGGGAAATAAAAATGGAAAGGAAAGGGTAATAAGACAAAAACAATTGCACATCAACGAAAGAATCCAAACAATCACTTTAACCATTGTAATATCAATGGACACACCGAAGTTAAATTTTGGAATATAAATCCATACACGAATCCAAGTAACCAAAAGAAGAATTCCAAGAAGAAGAACATTCTAGAAGTAGAAATAAGAAACCATGTAGAGAACAACTCAAATGCAGATGAAAATATTGTTTTCACTACAATGCAAAAGGAGGTGAATCTAAGTAGTCTTCACCCCAAGGAAGAGATGCAGATGACTAATCTCTTCCATATTAAGATTTAGGCTAAGAAGACAAAATGCTCTATTCGGTTCTAGTTCATAGGAAAAGATCTAGTTAGTAAACTTCGATTGGAAGTTCATGATCATCCTCAAGCATATCTATTGGGATAGGTAAATAAAGTTGCAAATATCAAGCTCACTAAGTAGTGTACTATACAATTTTCTATAAGTGCAAACTATGTTGATGAAGTGGAGGTAGATGTAGAATCACTAGATTTGTGTGGTGTAGTGCTTGCAAGCTCGTGCACAAAAATATAGTTCTCTCCAAAGTCAACCACCCGCAATATTTTGTAGCATGGAAAAAACTCACAAGATTGTTTGAACTATAGGTCTTTCTAGCTAACTCTATGTGAATGGCTTGTGTAGTTATAAAATTTTCAAGTCTATCATGGGGATTATATTATCTAGCAAATCATTTTCTTAGAGGGAGGTGGTGTGGAGATCAAATTATTCATTTCTATTGGAAGTAATAATTATATTTGTCAATGTTGGATCAATATAGTAATTTGTATGTATTAAAGATATATTAGCACAATGAATGCATTTTTTCGATTAGTACATTTTTCGTAGAAAAAAAATCTCATGAGCCATTACCATCTAGGATATAAAAGCACGAATTGTGGAAGAAAAACTCAAATTTATCCAATAATTATTATCAAAATAATGCAAAGTGTCATATTATAATTCAAATTCAACATAGTAACAACAAAAAAACATGTGATGAATGGTGATAGATCGAATATACTATTGTTTAAGATTCACAAATGTGTTGATTAGGATATGAATATCACAATGAATCTATTTAAAATTAGTGAGCAATTCAATTTCAATTTTCTTTGATAAATGTGGCACATGTGATCCATACACACCTCTTCATATTTGGTGGCACACAACATCATGATTTATATTTGGTGAAACATGAGAATTTTTCACTCAATAATCTTTCACTATAACACTAACACCTTCTGTATATATCTTACAAATAAAGCCTCTACCAACAAGTTCATCATTTATTATTTTATACTTGTGCAATGGACCACTACATATAGCACTAACACCTTATGTATATATCCTACAAATAAAACCTCCACCAACAAGGTCATCATTGATTTTTTTATAAGTGTGCAATGGACCACTACATATAGCACTAACACCTTTTGTATATATCCTACAAATAAAGCCTCTACCAACAAGATCATCATTGATTTTTTTATACTTGTGCAATGGACCACTACATATGTAGTTCTACATGTAGTCCTTGCATCAAATGTTTTTTATTTTCCAAATGCTTTGATTGTCATAGCATGCAACATCCTTGATTAATTTTTGAAGTACATTATGAAAATATCAAACGCATTTTTTCATATAGTACAAGTTGAAAATTTGGGCACCAACCCTTCACTTTTAGTTATAGGGGTATTTGTTATCAAGTTGGTTATCAATGTTACTACTATTTTTTGGTTATCAATGTTATTATTATTTTTTCCTACCAGCCTTAATGTATTAGCCACTTCATTTTGTTTATCAATTCATGTTGTGCCATTAGTGTCCTCTTAAATTTCTTGGTCAAAGCTAAAGTCCATGTCCATTTTTTTGTTCATTAAAATGTTCATTATCATAAAGATGCAAAACCCTTTACTCAAAATAGTCATTTTCATTTTCAATGGATAAACATATTTTATTTTCATTTTGTTTTTATGGCTTTCCTTGATTTTCCATTTTAAAATTCATGTAGATTGTGTTAAGTTTTCCTCTTATAAATTTGTTTACTACCCACTCTTACCCAACCTTTAAACCTTGAAAATATAAATTTCTATAGAGTTTTAGTTATAAAAAAAGTTCAATATATAAAAGCCAATAGAAGCTTTCAGCCCAAAATTCAAATATTGTTTAGACTTCTATTGAAAATCTAAGAAACCTTTATTTTCCATTAATAATCATTCATAGAGGCAGATAAACAAATGGAGTAGATGGCCATAATAAAAGGCAGATAATGATCATTCATAGAGGCAGATAAATAAATGGAGTAGATGGCCATAATAAAAGGCAGATAAAAGTTTGTCACAAAATCCACATTAATAATCATTCATAGAGGCAGATAAACAAAAGTGCATGCGAATAACTTGAAAGTTTATGCCCGGTGCTGATAAAATCTATACCGCAAATGAAAGCAAAAAAAAATCCCTAAGCCATTCTTTATCATTCTTGCAGGGAGCGCCTGTATATGGAAGCATATTCCATTGACAGTTTGGCATTAATAAATACATATTATTATATGCAACTTGGAAGCAATATCTT
>JASDQU010241916.1:90175-101097 GCA_032191745.1 Picea mariana
TCTCCCCTCAAATAACTAATAGGAGAGGAGAGAAGACAAATGAGTACAAAACTAGAATCTTACACACTAAATACATAGAAAAAACATAGCTAACAATTGTGAGTTCTAATCCCTCCCTTGATGTCCCAAGTTGATGTTATTCTTTGCCTTGTAAGTTCTCTTAGATTTCTTTCCTTGTGAGAGAAGGGGAGGGGTTTGGGTCTTTCTTCAAAATTTTGGCAAAGGATTTAGAAGATTTAGAGTGAACCCTTGTTGCTGGCTCTTGTGGTTCCTCGTCTCCTTGATTTCCTTTGTCTCATCTTCTTCCTCCTCTATTTCCTCTGCATCCTCTTCTCCCTCCTCTCCTTCTTGTACTCCTTTTTTTTGTTGGATCTAGATCCTTAGAATGGATATGTGTTGATGTCAGGGTGCATTAAACCCAAGTTGGGTTCAATTGCTTCGTGTTCAAATTTCTTCCCAATGTCTTTTGGAATTTCTGAACCCTCAAGATGCCCTAGAATTTCAAATTCATTATTTATTGTAGAGGGAAAAGCTTCTTCGGGTACCATTGGTTGAGGCATCCCCATGCATTGAACATTCCTACACCTACTTGAAACCTTCTTGAACTGAGATTCTTCTCTTGAATTTTACATTGACGATGGCTGCTCCTCCTGGGTTTTTGGAAAACTTTTAGCAAAATGTACATAAACCATCACATATATTGCATTTGAATCGAATCTCTTCGAAATCCAATTTCTAATGATGCCTCCACCCATCAATATTAATTCACAAAGCCTCTAGGAGTTCTTTCTCCAAATCCACCTCTACACGTATTCTTGTGCAAGGAAACAAATTTCATTTTGGTTCTACGCAGTCAATGAATCTACCCAGTTTATTTCCCATGTCTCTAAGAGTGCAATCCCCCCAGAAAATTAGAGGGACGTGAGGCAATATAACCTACATCAGGACTAATGTTCTTTTGGGTTGAAGTCTACGGACCATGGGGCTAGATACGTTCCCCTAAATCCTACAAGAAAGGGTCTAGAATGAAATATTATATCCCACTCTTCTTTATTAAGAAAAAGAAAGACAAAATAGCCACGACTAGAAGCAAATGATGATACTCGTCCTTTAATTTTGGGAGACAATTGTTCTCCCATCCAAGTTTCCACATCTTTTGGGCTAGGCCAAAGGCCTATAAGATTTCTCGTCAAATCTCAGTCAAACGAAATGAGGGTTTTCCTTCTTGGTTTTGAAGATGGGAGGTCCAACTGAAGAATGGCTTCCAACCATTTTACAAATCTTCTTTGATGAGGCTACGATTTTTTGTGAGGGCTCAAAGATTGGACCAAAGAACTTAAAGCCTTTGAATCGTCTTCGATGGTGAACAAACTACTAAGGAAACCCCATGCCCTAGGAGAACTCAACTCTTTTCTACATTCTGAGTGGCGACAATGCCCCAAACCCCTAGACACGAGTTCAACTGGCTTATGTATTCCTTCAATTGATGGATCTTCTAGCCTTCTACTCAGATTGGGCAATAGACAGTGGATCTGTTCAATCCTATAATGTCTACACAAATCAATTTGAGGGTGCCATCTTCCCAAACTTTCCATCGTGTTTTACAATGTTGTATAATAGAAGTATTTTGTAAAGCTATTGATAAACTATTTCTCATGGTTATTTAGACATTGTGGTTGTAGTAATATACAAGTGAGTTGATTAAGATATAAGAGTGTCTTTTTTTTTTTCTTTTTCTTTTTCCAGGTTACACTGCCTGGGGAAAACCCCCAAGCCCTTCCCCTCATTTCAAGGATGGTACCCATGGTAAACCTTAGAATCTTCAAGGTACAAGGCCAAACAACAACAAGGATCAAATCCATTACAACAATATACTCGTTTATGGCTCAACATGTAGTAGGTACTTCCCCTCATTTCGAGGATGGTATCCAGGGTAAACCCTAGAATCCTCAGGGCACAAGGCCAATTAGCAACAAGGCTCAAATTCATTACAACAATATACTCGTTAAGAGCTCAACATGCCACTAGCGAGAATTGAACCTGGGTGGGAAGGATAATAATCATTCCTCCCAACCATCCGAGCTAAACCCAATTGACATGAGAGTATATTGTTATCCAAATCTATTATTTAATTTAGAGATTATCTTAAGAGATACTTGAGTATGACCAACCCATCCTAGTTATGTTATTGATGTGTTAATTCTTTTTAATTGTATTCTTCATATAATAGCATCATAATTTTATTATGAGCACAACAAAGAAAGTTATAATAGCAAATGTGCGTGTACACAAAGAATGAGTTTATGCACATTGAACCCATAATTTGTAGGTTGGTCTCTTCATGGACACTTTGAGAGGTGTCAATTAATATGAACCCAAAATGTTTAGAGGAAAGAAAAAGTATAAGAAGTAGGTGACAAATTGTTTAGAGGAAATGATAAGCATATGTTTAAAAATTTTAAAACGATTCTTGGATGGGGTGATACTCGTTGGTACTAGGCACACCCACATGGAAGCTCTAATGATCGATGAGATGACAACCAAGGGAATGCCAACTAGAAAATTGCTAGCACATACAGAGAATTGTGGGAGCTGAGGTGACTCAGAGCCAAATGGGTTTGTACCATCTCGTTCCATGCACGATAGTGATGATAACAATTAACACAAGAGGTGGTCTACTTGGTGGGGCTACAAGGCCATCAATGTTGTGGAAGGAGAAGTCTCAGAAAGAAAGAATCAAGACTATAGAGAGAAATACTATAGAGGATTGGAAAGGTGGCCTAATGCATGTTCAGTGGGCAATAGTCGCATCCTATATAATTTGAGAGGGGTGTTCTAGCAATGAATCTCCCAATGTAGAAAATCAAGGGCATAATGCATGGTTTTGTTTAATTGGGAGATTAGTGGTGACATAGTTGCAGGGTAGGCATGACCATAAGTCTTAGGTGTTGCATAGGGAGTTGGGGTGTCTAAAAATCAGAGGAGTGAGTGCAAGGTTGTTTTCTAGGAAAAGGCAGAGGGTGGTCGTTACTTGGGCAAGGTGTGATGGGAAGAAGAATTATGTAAGCTTCTCGAAAAATTGGCAAGATTGATCTCTGCCCCCTAGTAATCTAAGAGAGTTTATTCTTGTCCAATATGGCTAGAGGATCGAAAATGGAGGAGAGGGAGAGACGACAAGAGGACAATAAAAAAGAGGCTTCCTCTCCCCAAGTGTTGGGTATATGTTATATTCTTTGCCTCGAGAAATGTGTCACATTTTGCCTCTTTTTTGTGTCACCTCGATTTTCGTGTCCATTGTTGGGTGGATTTTTGGCACATGGTTTTTGCCTATGGTTTTCTATTCCCAGTTAAGGAATTAGGGTTGTTGACTAATCCAGGGCATTGGGTTAGGGTTTTGGATGTCGCTGGCTCCTATATGTATATTGTATTGTAAACAATGTATCACTATGAATGAATATAGAATATGTTCGTTTTCCCGGTTTGGGTTTCCAGGAAAATATCTGTGTAATGTGTGTATTTTCCATTGTATCTTTTCTGTTCTTTTACTGAAAACCTATTTGCAGTATATATTGTACAAGGTTAAAATCTACACCAAGGGCCAATGAACAATACACACACAACTTGGGAGGCTTGGCTGGCGGAAACTCGATATTAGAAACTTTGCTCAAAGGAAGAGTGGGCCACCAGGAAGGGCGTCCAAATAAATCCAAATATGGGGGGGTTACCTTAAGACAATGTATGAGATGACTAACATGAATGCAATGTGGAAAATCATCAAAGTTGCACTTCATTAAACATGAAAATTTTGATAAATCACATGCCATGACATTATTTCAATATGATCGAGTAGAGATAAAATTGTCCATGTTCATGATACAGTAATGTTGTTGGATTTGGGCTAATCAATTGCTAGTAATTTCACTGCTTGGATTTGGGCTAATCCATTCTCTCTCTCTCTCTCATCTTTTGTAGATTTTTCGTTCCAGGTATTATTATTTTCTCAATACCTTTTATTTTCGTCTGTCTTTGTGTCTAATTCATTTGAATGGTCTTAATATGTTATTTATTAACCACAAAGGACTAACGTAATTAAATAATCAAACGTTGAATCTTTCCATCGATGGAGATTATATTTCTCTCTCTCTCTCTCTCTCTCTCTCTATGTGTTGTAGGGCTTCTAATTCCATCAATGGCGTTGGAAACCTGCCCTCCATGTCGCCTTGTGTCTGCTTCTAGAAATCTTCTTCATATAAGCGGTTCAACAAATTGTAGAACACGACGTAAAAACATAACGTTTCTATCGCTTTTGTCTTTCCTGGGCAGAGGAAAGGACAGATAGAGATACACAGGGATGGGCTCAACTCGATCTTCAGGGATTTATGGAGAAGAGAGAGGAGTAGTGGCTTCATATTCATGTGAATGTGAGGAGGACAGGCAGGGCTTCGTCAAAGAACTTACAGTGTCGTAAAGTTCGTAATAGGCACTAAGACACTGGCGGGCCATGAAGTGACAGATTGCATAGTGGAGCGTGTGATGCATACGCATATGTTTCATCTTCAAGTTTAATTGTGTTTCGTTATGACGTAGAACTTTTTGATTATTGCACCGAGAGCAGTGGTATGATTTTAGAAAATGACAACATGTTGGGCAGGTTTTAATGCTGGGGCGGCTGGTATATATATATATATATATATATATATATATATCGTCGGATTTTCTTGGTATATATGATTGGATATATCCTATTGTGTATATATCACCTGCCCCAACATTAAATCTTGAGCAGCAAGCTGGTTATTGATGGCCATGAAGAAGAGGTCTATATAATGTGTACATATAAGGTAAGTGCTATATCTTTTGAAATGGGGAAGGGAACGTTTAGGATAAGTGGATTTTGGATGGATATATTGACAAAACATAAGAGAGGACAATTTATTTCTCTATATAGTATTGTATGGGATATTTCTTTTGATATTTTTTAATTCCAAAGAATGAAGGGATTATATTTATTAAGAAAGAATTGGAAACTTAATTTGTTTTTAGATAATAAGGTGTGTGATTTTTTTTAAAAATAAAATTCTAAAATAATTATGTGTTCTAAAAAAATCATATGTGTTTAATGTAATGTAGTTAAAAATAAAGGACAATCAAGTGGCTCCATGCAAAGAGATAAAAACGATGCTTTGAAGAAGGGAAATAAAAAATGGAAAGGAAAGGGTAAGAAGACAACAACCATTGCACATCAATGAAATAATCCAAACAATCACTTTAACCATTGTAATATCCATGGACACACCAAAGATATCTTTTGGAAATTACATGCATAGGATGACAAGAAGGATGCGAAGAAGAAGAACTTGCTAGAAGTGGATCCACAAAACCATGTAGAGAGAAGCTCAAATGTAGTTGAAAATATTGTTTACACTGTAACAATGCAAAACCACGTGAAACTAAGTAACCTTCATTCCAAGGAAGAGATGTGGATGACTAAGATATTCCATATTAAGATCTAGGTTAAAAAAACAAAGGTGGATGCTATATTTGATTCTAGTTCATAGGAAAACCTCTTAGTAAAAGGTCTAGTATGTACAACCATATCCATTGGGACACATAAATAAAGTTGCAAATATCAAGATCACAAAGTAGTGTACTATACATTTTTTATAAGTGAAAACTATGTTGATGAAGTGGAGGTAGATGTAGTATCACTTGATTGTAGTGTTTGGGAGCCCCTACATGTCTATATTAAACATGGAAAAAATACAGTTCTCTCAAAAATCAAGTGCCCACAATATTTTCTGGCATGGAAAAACCTCACAAGCTTGTTTGAACTATAGGTCTTGCTCGCTGATTTAGGTGAATGGTTGGTGTAGTTTCACAATTTTCAAGTCTATCACGGGGATAATATTCTCTAGCAAATCATTTTTTTTGTAGACGGAGCTATTGAAAAGGAGGTGGTGTGGAGATAAAATTATTCATATCTTTTGGAAGTAATAATTATATTTTTCAATGTTGGATGATTAAGATCAATATACTAATTTGTATATAATAAAGATATATTAAATGCACTAATTTCATTTTTAGTAAACAATATTATAAGTCATTCTTTCAAATACAATCTAGGATATAAAAGCATGAATTGTGGAACAATTTATCCAATAATTTTACCAAAATAAAGTAAAGTATCATAGTATAATTCAAATTCAACATGGTAACAATAAAAACACATGTCATGAATAGTGATCGATTGAATATACTATTGTTTAAGCTTCATGAATGTGTTGAATAGGATATGAATATCACAATGAGTCTATTTGAAATTAGTGAACAATTGGACTTCAATTGTCTTTGATAATGGTACATGTTGTACATACATACCTCTTGATATTTGGTGGCACAACACATCATTTATATTTGGTGAAACATGAGAATTTTCCACTCAATACTCTTTCACTATAGCACTAACACCTTTTGTATGTCTATCTTATAGGGTTTCCTATAAATAACGCATGCACAAGAAAACTCATCATTGAATTTTTTATGCTTATGCAATGGACCACTACATGTGTTGCTCTACATGTAGCCCTTGCATCAAATGTTTGCCATTATATTAATCCTTTGATTGTCTTAGCATGGGGTATCTTTGATTAATTTTTGAAGTACATTGTGAAAATATCAAGAACATGTTTTCATATAGTAAAAGTTGAAAATTTAAGCCCAAACCCTTCAATTTTATTTATATTTTCTAAAATGTTTTCATCCACTTGGTTATCATCAATTTTAGTTACATTTTCTAAAATGTTTTCATCCACTTGGTTATCATTGTGACTATTTTTTTTTCTTAGCATCCTTAAGGCATTAGGCACTTCATTTTCCTCTTCAATTTCTTGTCAAATATAGAGTCCATTTTATATTCATTAACATGTTCAGTATGATTAATATGTAAAACCATTTCCTCACTATCATGGTTTACATCTTCAATCCATAAAAAAAAAAAAAAGTTTTTAATTTTTTTTCTTGATTTTCCATTTTGGAATCCATGTAGGTTGTGTTAGAGCTTTTCCTTTATGGCTTCATTTACTCTCATTCTTACCTAACCTTTAGATCTTGAAAATATTAAATTTTCTTTTCAATTTTTTTTGAAAAAATAATCCAATATATAATAGCCAATAAAAAGTTTAAGCCCAAAATTAATCTTATTGAGGCTAATCTTAATCTCTAAAATAATGGGAAAAATAGAAGAAACCTTTATTTTCCATTCCTTATACTTTTCAAAACGTGGGTGAATTAGACAAAATACATTTTGAGATGAGACGGAAAAGAAAGAGGAAGTGTTATTTTTTATTGGTTTTAAACATTTCAATTTTTTGAATCCTACCATTTAATTTTCTGTGAGTTTGCAATAACATAATTTTTAGGGTTTCTCCATGTTTCTTTGTTTTAAAAAATAGTACAATTTGTGTAAATTATCATATATTTATACACCAAACTAGAAATCTAAAATTGAAAATAATATATTGGAAAAACAATACATTGTCACAAAAATATCAAAATGGCTTATTAATTGTTTTCAATAAAACTCTTTAAAAAATTACCAAACTAAACAATTCTGTACAACCAATATTTTTACAGGAAATTGAAAACATGGTCACAAAAATATCAATTTTTTTTTTAAAAAAACTCTTTAAAAAAAAATACCAAACTAAACAATTATGTACAAACAAAGGAAATTGAAATTACATTGATTAGAAATGTAGCAACCAATGAAAACAACATTTTACCATGCTAAAAAACAAATGAAATAATAACCAATAAAAACAACATTTATGCTTTAAAAAAAAGCAAACAAAATAATAATCAATTTTCACAGAGTTACTTGACTAGTGACTACATGTTATTTCTCATACAATGGACAATATTTGTCGTTAAAGGAAACATCATACAACAGACAATATTTGTCGTTAAAGGAAACATCAACTATTAGAACCTGTGAAGAAATTCTCATAATATTAGCTCAAGGAGCTATGATTTCTCGTGAACCCATGATTCATCATATTAGCTCAGGGAGCTATGAGATATGATTTGTTGTGAACTCGTGATTCAGATTATAAAAGCATTACCTTAAAAATAAAGACAACCGATTTGAAAGATTTTAACCTTATTCGAAGGATGTTTTCACTAAGGCCAATTTTAAAAAAAAAATTGAACTATTACATGTGAATATCCGGGGGTCAATCGGGGTTCAGGGTTTCAACGTTTACGAACGCTTGACCCAAAACAAAACTCCCCAACAATTGTCAAATCGTGAAATTGCGAGAAAGCTATGGGCCTAGGCAAATTGGAGTTCGGGATTTGCCAACACCCGATGCAAAAAGCAAAACAAAACAAACAAATGCCGAATTTACGAAATACATACAAACTTTGGGTCCCACAATTTCAAGTTTGGAGTTTTTGAAAGTAAGGAACTCCATGCACCCTTTAACAATTAAACTCTGAAATGTGAAATACAGCTTATGGAAATTCGAGTTTCGTTATTTACAAATACCCAACACAGAAACAAAACAAAATTATAATTGTTGAATTACGAAAAACACAAATAAATGTGGGACCGTGTTTGCAATCGGTAAAACCAAAGAATTATTGTGTTTTCTCAATTTTTTTTTTTTTTTATCAAGAAATAAAATGAGTTTACAAACTCAATGAAGAACAAAATATATATGCAGAGCAAACCTCCAAACATAGAATAAGCAATTTGATTCAAAAAAGTTTTCAAGCTCTTGTCAGTGTCTAAATTACAATTTCAAATGTGGTATTTAAACACTAACAAAATGCCTCTTCAATCTTCTAATAGGTTTAATCAAGGTGGTGTTGGTGTCTGGTTGCCTTAAAAGGTTAAGGCGGCCACCGTTTAAGGTAATGTAAGACAAAATTGTAATCGGTGGTTAATCTTCGAGTCTTGAAGGGTCAAGATGACCACCGATTCACCGTTTGCAAAGAGGCCGTGAAATGATTACTTTCTAACATACTCCCTCTTAATCATTTCAGAGCAAAACAAACTAAAACATATAGAACAAAATTGTTGTAAACAACACATTACAGCTTGCAGACCCCAATATTTCTTCTATGAATTTTAAACAGTTCATTTCCCAAAGGCTTCGTAAATATGTCTGCAAATTGTTCTTCAGATTTGCAGAACTGAACATAAATCTCTTTACTAGTTACCAGCTCTCGAATAAGATGATACCTTGTATCAATGTGCTTACTCTGTTTGTGAAAGACGTGATTCTTTGACAGTGCAATGGTAGATTTATTGTCACAAAAAATTTGGGTTGCATCATTTTGGTCATGCAACAATTCATTCAAGACCCTTCTCATCCACACAGCTTGTCATGTAGCTGAAGCTGTTGCAACATACTCTACCTCAGTAGAAGATAGAGTCACAATGGGTTGTTTCTTTGATGCCCATGCCACTTCTCCAGATCCAAGACTGAACACATACCCAGATGTGTTTTTCATGTCATCAATGGAACCTGCAAAATCACTATCAGTATATCCGATCAGTTCAAAGTTTAAACTTGATGTGTATTGGATACCAAAGTTAGTTGTTCCAACAACATATCTAGGATCCTCTTTCCTGCTTGCCAATGAGTACTCTTCGGAGTCTCCATGAATCTCAAAATCAAACTTACAACAAACATGATATCAGGTATGGTTGTTGTTAAGTACATAAGGCTTCCAACCAACCTATTATATAGAGTTGGATCAACATATGATCCCTCATCATACGTGCTAAGTTTAATACCAGCGGCCATAGGTGTTGTAGCTGGTTTACAATTCAACATTCTAAGCCTTTGCAATACTTCATTTGCATAGTTAGTTTGACAAATGAAAATTCCATCATCAGATTGATCCACTTCAATTCCAAGAAAATATTTCATCAATCCTAAATCAGTCATCTCAAACTTTGTTTTCATGGCATTTTAAAAGTTTTCTACAGATAGATCTCCAGTAAAAATCAGGTCATCAACATACAAACAAACAATCAAAATTTTACCTTCCTGGTTTACTTTTGTATACAGAGTTGGTTCAATTGGACTTCTACTGAATCCAACACTGATTAGGTATTCATCAATCCTGTTATACCAAACTCCGGATGCCTGTTTCAATCCATATAAAGATTTCCTCAACTTGTAAACTTTATCTCTATACTTATCAATTTCATAACCCATAGGTTGTCTTACATAAACCTCTTCTTCCAAATATCCATTTAAGAATGCAGACTTGACGTCCATCTAACGCATGATCCATTTATTCTAAGCTGCAATAGCTAAGACCATCCTTACTGTGTCAATCCTTTCTATAAGAGAAAGGTTTCATTGTAATCATTTCCGGTGATCCAAGTGGATATCGGTGGCCACCCACCTTTTTCGACTGGCTCAAAATAGTTTTAGGACAATTTTGACAATTTACTATTTTTAGCAGGTTTTAACTTCCAGGGCCCTTTTGAGGGCCTAAATGAAGGTTTTTTGAGATAGATGTTCTCAATCATAGCCAAAGGCATGATTGATCCCCCAAACTGAATCTCCTCGACGATATCTTTCCAACAAGCTATCATACGCCTAAAACGGAGATTGTATGCAAAAGTTACGACCCTGGGAAGTTGATGTACTAACTTACCCAAATGGGGCCCACATAACTTTTGGCGCTTCATCTCCTAGGGTTAGGTTTTTGGATGTCTAGGTTTTTTGGCATTCTTGTTTATTGTAAAAAGGCCTTCAGAGCCTCATTGTAATCATCTTATTTGCAAATGCGAGTAGCCATCACATCTCTTCTCAGAGATAAGCTCCCACCATTCTAGCAAGTCTTTCACTCTGTATTTTTATAGTCTCTGTACATTTCTTTCATTAATAGAAATAGTGTAT
>JASDQU010241917.1:20128-31497 GCA_032191745.1 Picea mariana
GTGTAGGATTTCAGAGAGCTTGAGAGGTGGTCCTCCTCTTCCCTATCAGAATTATACATTCTCAGGGGGTTTTCTGGATCCTTTCTGAGTCTTGTTGGTTCACATTCTTGTCTTAGTTTGTATTGTTGTGTTTTGTTATCCCTTGCAATTATTTCTCTTTTCTGTTAGAAGAAGCATCCAAGCCTTCAAGAGACTCTAGTTATCAATACCAAAGGCCTCTTCCTAGTCTGGGCTGACTGTGTTTATTTTTGTCTTAGAGTTTATACATACACGCGGCCTATACAAGGTCAGCCCGCATGTACACGCATTCTGTTTTGGCTCAGTACGCGTTCGCATGCGTGCTGTTTCAGTGACAGTAGTGTGCTTGACAGGCTTCTTTTCAATCAGGGTGGGACAGTCATCCCCTCCTTTGGTGAGAATTTTTCCTCTCAGGTGTTTGAGTCTAGGGTTGAACAGTCAGTAGGTTAGGGCCTATTACCCTTAGCCTGTTTTTTCTTAGTTGATAATTGATAGAAAAGATAAAAAAGAAAAATTTTGTTTTATGGTTTTTAGACAAGCATAAGAGTCTTTGCTTTCTTGATTTCCATTGTGTGCCTTTGCTCTGATTCTTTGCAATCTGCACTTTAAGCCAGAATTTTGTGTTTTCTTGGTTTTAGGCTTTTCGGTATTTTACTTTTGTTGCTTGACTAGCACGTAAATAAATAAAAAAAGAAAAAAAAAATCTTTTCATTTTCTTCTTTGTTTGAAGATTGTGTTTCTGCATCAATAGATAGGGAGAAGTCTTTTTGTTCATAAGTTTTTTGCAGTGAATTTAGAGCATAAGTAGCTTGTAGTCGAGCAAAATTTCTTTAGGTTTGCTGCATGAAATCTTAGAAAAAATGAAAAGAAAAAGAAGTCTTTCTTTGTGAAAAGTTGTTGATTTTTGCATTTAGTAAAAGTCTTTTGTTTCCAACTTTTTTCATTCGTTCTTGCTTTGAGTCTTTACACATCATCAGTTTCACCTTCATACCCCGTGACATAAAAAAACCAATAAAAGCAACGCTAATTTAAAATCTATTAGACTTTTTGTTTGTAGGGTTCATACACTAGTTCAAGACTAGGGCCTTGGATTAGGTTGGAGAGGAAACTCTCCAAGGCCACTCAAAATCAAACATTGAATTCTGTGATAGGGAGTGTAGAATTCCAGTTTTGTGGAAGTTATCCGAGACCCCCCTCTAACACAGGGGCTAAACACGAGGTCGTGTGAGGAAAGGTAGTGGAGATAACCCCTCCAAAGCTGGACCAAGCGTAGTGGAGAACACATATCAAGGGCTTGTTGTGGGATTCCGTCGTTTGCATTTGCCATGGGGATTTGTGGGTCTCGAATCCGTTCGAGGTCCTCAGTTGTCTTCCAGACCATTTTCTCTCGATACCCTTGACAGGTTTCGGGCTTGATACCCTGCTCATTGTGGTCTACCTGACTTTCGACTGTACCCGCCTGGTGATTGCTCGCGTGCTAGCAAACTAGTTTCCAATCTTTTTAGGGACATACACAGGTGACTGCGAGGGTATACTGCGGTACCTAGGATAGAAATCAGGCCATGCTTTGCAGAGTATACCCATAGGATTCTTCCATGTTTGAGTTGCACTTGCACCGGTAAGTTTCTTTAGTGTTGGTTGTTGTAACTGTTCTTCCAACTAGTTTAGTGTTTTCTTGTCTTATCTCTTAGGGGATTCTTTTTTAGTGTGTGTTATTGTTTGAACGTGTAGAATACCTTAGAATGTCTTGGATATTCTCACACAGTGGAGGATCCTGAGCTCCGCCGGTCACGAAGGCTTCAGGGCCTTCCACTGGTTATACTGGAGCCACCCCCGCCACCATTGAGGCAGAAGCTAGACCAACAAGGGTCTTTCGAAGCAACCGAGTTACAAACCATTGTGCCCGAACAACTCCTGGAGGAATCAACCACCAATCTTGGCTTGGTTGAAATTCCAACCACTAATACTTGGCCATTGGTTAGTGTACCAATCCAATTTTATGAATGCCTGTTAGTGCCTCACATAGCTATGGAAACAAACATTGTTACTTCCTTTGGGAATTCTTACATTCCCACCACCGTTGCTACCATAGGAGAAGCATCTCCTAACTTGTCATCGTCGGTCCAAGACACCATGGTCTCGGCCACAACTACGTCGCACAGTGGACTGATCCCATCTATCACAGCGACCACAACTCCCTTCACACCTAGTGCGACAGGCCCTCCGTTCTCATACGGTATGCCTAGTTCAGGCACAAGTCCTGCACTCACTCACTCCACTTTATAGACTTTGGTTCTGGGGGCAGGGAGCTCTAACACTCCTCTGCAAGGTCAACTTGGGGGAAATTCCATCCCTTTTAATGCTTTTCCTTACATTGGAGGTCATATCTCTTCTTTGTCCCCTTCGCTTGGTGGTCTACATCAGCAGTCCACCGGGAAGCCTGCACACATGAGTTTATTTGGAGCTAGGAGTCAAGGAACACCTGTGCACACTATGCCGGTAGGTTCGTCACCATTTGTTTGGAACGGGACGTTTGGTAAAAACACTTTCGCATCCACCACTTTCCCATCTGGGGGCACTCCCATCTTTGGACAGTCTACTCCGGCATAGGGTACTATTCCTGCATCAGGGGCACATATAGCAGGACCTTGGAACTCAGGACAAGGATCCGTTCCCTCCTCTGAAATGTCGTTCTGGGGTAATTCTTTCCACAATCAATGGAACCCTAGATAGACTTCTATGCCTCTCCCATCAGGACTGGCATGGGGTAATCCTTCCCAAAGTCCTTCAAATACGACGCATGCCCAACATCCTATGTCCTTTATGGGGAATCAGCGAATGATGTCTCCACAGATGCAAAATCCTTACGCTAGTCATGGCCATGGTTTCTACCAGAATCCGGGCCAGCAACCAAACTTTTCCTGGCAACTTGGTGCCAGTCAAACTCCAGGACCCTTTTTCCCAGGCTATTAGAAGCAACCCAAACTACCATTCCTGGTGACATTACACTTGCCAGATTTGACAAGGTTGTTAAATGATCTTATTTGTCATGATCCACATTGGCCTCCTATGCCAATGAAGTTTCCTTCAGACATTCCAAAGTTCGAGGCCAAGCCTAATGAAGATCCAGGTGATCACATGACTACCTTCCATATTTGGTGTTCATCTAACTCATTGAAGGATGACTCAGTTCAGTTGTGATTGTTTCAACACACTCTTATTGGGAGTGCCGCGAAATGGTACATCGAGCTCGATCGCTCAAGATACTCTTCCTTTGGCGAACTGGTGATGACCTTCCTTAACCATTTCCAGTTACCTATGAGATACGATGCAGGCACAGAGTTGCTTGCCAATTTCGAACAGACAACAGCGGACCATATCTCTGATCATATCCGAGAGTGGAGACATCAGAAGAGTCTAATTAAAGTACCAGTCCCACCAGCATTCTTGCTAGAGTGGTTCCTTAAGTCTCTGGTCCCACAATTATCCAAAGACGTCGCAACTTATGGGGTTTTCTCCAAGGAAGATGCCATCATGAGGGCTCAACAGTTTGAGCTCATCTATTCTCAGTCTGGTTTATTATACAACATCCTACCAGATGCACCATAATCGATACTGGATAAAACTAGACAGAGAGCTGGACCACATGCAGATGGTATTGTCGGTTCAGCCCAAACCAAGCTCGTTGAGAAATTGACAAAAAAATTGCAACAGTTATCTATACAACACTCAACAGCCAACCAGACTATTGCTTTGGCTACTCCTCCTACTCAAACATCGGATGTACACTCCATGTAGTTGACTAACCCAAAGGCCACCCAGCAGCCTGAAGGGAAGAAAAAACAACGAAAGAAGGGTAAGGGGGAGAAAAAACCTACTGATAATGCTGGCGAGGACACCACTTCCAAGAGGAAGGCGAGGTATCCGTGCAAATTATGTGCGGAAGACCACCCAACCCATCTTTGTCCTCGACTTGCAGAGGCCCAAAATTTTGTCACACAACAACAACAAGCCATGTTGACTAATCCCTTTCAGCATGGGCAAAATTTAACTCAAGCCTCTACAAGTACAGAAGGGGGCAGCCAAGAAACCTGCCCTCCTCCAAATAATTCCTTATCCGTGAATGTATATATGGTTAGGGGTGATTCTTTAATAACGACTAGAGCGCACGAATATAGTAAACCAAGCGCCTCTAAGAAGGGTAAAGAAGCCGAACTCCCATCTCTTCCTCTACAGATTGAGAAGACGTTGGGAGAAATGATGACACACATTCCAAAGGGTGCATTTAAGAAATCTTCTCACAACCCAAATACAAGGGCCACCCAGAATTACTCTGTGGTGGAGGATTTATCACAAACCCCTTGTGCAATGTCTTCTTTGGAAGTCCTCCAAAGCTGCCTTGCTCAAAGAAAAGCCTTGTTGACTACGTTAGGCTCTACTGAGACTTGTAACCTGGGTACCATCATGCTAGATATGACCGACTTAAAACCTCGTCTGCCTTGCCATGTAGCATTTCAGATAGTAGTGGCTCATCCCAAGAAAATTTTTACACGAAATATATTTTGCACAGTGGTCGATGAGGGCACCTCGACGTGCGTTATGTCATCAGCATGTTGGAAGGCCATTGGCCAGCCCACTTTGTCTCCATCACCTACTCTCCTCACTGTGTTCGACAGTCGTTCTTTTCGACCACACGGAATCATTCCTTCTTTTCCTGTGCATTTAGGAGGGAAGACCGTGTGTGTCAAAGTAGAGGTAGTCGATGCTCCCCTCGACTATAACCTCTTGTTAGGTCAGATTTGGACTTATGCTATGCAAGTTGTGGTTGCTATAGTTTTCTGAGTCTTGTTGTTTCCACATGAAGGCCGGATAGTGACCATCGATCAATTGTCCTTCTCTAGACTTGACCCAGTTTTGGGGGCATCCACGGTTCCCATGATTGATAATCCTCAACTCGGTGTCGTTAACATAGGAGTTGGTTTTTGCCCATCCTTGATGGGTACCTTCGATTACCCACCTCCTCATGACGATGTCAAGTTTATATCGAATCACAATAAGGTTGAGATTTTTCAATTTTCGTCGTTCCGCATGACTTACTTTGAGGATCCGTGAATTCTTCCTTCCCCATCAGCCACAATGGATGAGACAGGGCACTCCGACATGTCCATGCCCTTGTCGACTGCTGAAGTAGCATACTCTTTAGTCCAGCAGGCTTCAGTTAACCCTGATCCGACTCCCACACACGAGTTGGATCCACTGCTAGAGCCTATATGGGCTCAGGGTTCTCTCGCCAACACCGATTCATTAGACTTAGTCTTGCCTTCAGATGAAGCAGTAATCGAAGCAATGACTAGTCCGGACAAACCTTGGGAATATCTTCATCACAGATCATATTTTCTCCCAGTGTTAAGCCGAATCGAGGCAGGAGAATTCACTATCACCATGACGGGAGATCATCCATGTCCTATTAATCTCTTAGCTACACAGGAAATTTATGTTGAGGGCAATATGGCGACTATCACTAAAACTATACCTATCAACATCTCTCGAAACCCTGGCATCGTGGAGAATTTCTTCGTTGGGGCGGATTGCTCCCCTGAAGAGATTCAAATTTATATGGATCTTTTCAAAGAATTCCGTGACGTTTTTTCCTAGTCTTATGAGGAAATGCCAGGTATCGATCCGAAAATAGTTGAACATGAAATCACAACGTATCCTGATGCTAAGCCTGTTCGACAAAAACTTCATCCAGTCAATCCTAAGAAAGCAACAGCCATTAATCTTGAGGTTGAGAAATTGCTCAAGGCAGGTTTCATTTACCCTATTCATTTGACTCAATGGGTGTCAAACCCCGTGCCGATCAATTAAAACCAAGGCACGATTCGTGTATATACCGATTTCTGTGATTTGAACAAGGCATGTCCAAAAGATAATTTTCCAACCCCATTCATTGACCAGATCATTGATTAATGTGCCGGTTGTGAAGACTTTTCATTCATGGATGGTTTTTCGGGATATAATCAAATCCAAATCAAACTTGAAGACCAACACAAAATGGCATTCATTTGTCCATGGGGTACATTCGCCTATCATAAGATGCCTTTTGGCCTCAAGAATGCTGGAGCCACTTTCCAGCGGGCCATGTATCTTGCGTTTCATGACATCAAACATATATTCGAGGCTTATCTAGATGATTAAGCGTCACGCTCTCGCAAGCAAAAGGACCATCCTACGCATCTCAGACTAATATTCGAACGTTGTCACTACTTTAGGATTCGCTTGAATCCCAACAAGTGCATCTTTTGCATCACATCAGGACATTTTTTAGGTTTCATCGTATCAACAACAGGGATCATGGTCGATCCTCTTAAGGTGGAGGAAATAATCCAGTTCCCCCCCCCCCATGCACAATCTTACAACTTCAAAGTCTTCAAGGCAAGGCGAACTTCTTACGACACTTCATCGCCAACTATGATGAAATCACCAAGGGCTTTATGCGTTTACTGAAGAAATATGTTCCCTTTTTTTGGGACAAGGCCGCTCAACGCTCTTTCGACGCATTAAAACATGCCCTCACCACTGCACCTCTGCTACAGCCACCTAATTATAACAAAGGATTTTTATTATATCTGGCTACCGCAGAGTCAACCATAGGCATGGTTTTAGTTCAGGAAGATGATTCATTTTCCGAATACGTGATCTATTACCTGAGCCGAGGCCTCGTAGGACCGAAACTTAATTATTCCCATCTCAAAAAACTTGCATTGGCAGCAGTTCATGTTGTTCAACGGTTCCATCACTATGTTATGTTTTGCAAGACCACCATCATTGCTATTGTGAATCCATTCTAGGACATGTTGACACGATGAGTTATCGACGTAAAAATCAGTAGATGGATGGTAATCCTCTAAGAATTTGACTTAGACTTCGTTTCAGCAAAGTCCAAGAATTCATTGGTCTTCACAGAACTTATTTCGGAGCTTTCAATTGAGTCAGGTGAAGTTGTGCCTGAGGAATTGCCTATCCGAGGGGATATGTTTTTGATTGAATCTTCAGACCCTTGGTATGGAGATATACTGATCTATCTCCAGACTTTGAAGTGCCCCACCTCTGCTTCTCATGATGAGCGTCGTAGAATACGCCATCAGGCTAAGAATTATCTCATACTCGATGATACATTGTATCGAAGAGGTGTAGACTACATATTGCGTCGATGTCTCACTCATGAGGAGGCTGTCATAGTGCTCAACAATTTTCATACAGGAGCTTGTGGCAGTCACTTATCTAGGTTGGCAACAACCCAAAAAATTTTACGAGCAGGTTACTTCTGGCCCACACTTATGAAAGATTGTATCGAGTCCGTCAAGAATTTCCATCCCTGCCAAATCTTCTCTTGGAAGATGAGGGCACATCCAGCTCCCATGTTTCCTGTCATCACAGTTGGTCCCTTCACTAAGTGGGGGATTGATTACACTACATTCCACCCCCCGTCAGCAAGGGGGCACTGCTATATCATTTTAGTTGTCGACTACTTCACTAAGTGGGTTGAAGCTATTCCAACGTTTAAAGATGATGGAGAGACTGCAGCTCTCTTCTTATTCAACCAGATTATAGCACGGTTCGACGTCCCAAGAGAGATTGTTACTGACCATGGCAGTCACTTTCAGAACCAAATGATGTCTGAATTAACATCAAATCTTGGGTTACGGTAAGAACATTCCTCACCTTACTATCCCCAAGCCAATGGGCAGGTAGAAGCTGTAAACAAAACCCTTAAGACTATTCTACAACAAACTATCAACTCAGCCAAGTCAAATTGGCATTTTATGTTATACTCGGCATTATGGGCTTACCGAACCTCAGTTAAGACTGCAACTAGTTTCTCACCTTTCCAACTCGTTTACGGGCTGGAGGCAGTCTTTCCCATCGATTAACAAATCCCATCTCTGAAATTGGCAGTACAGTTATTGCCAGACACTTCTCCACTTGAAGAGCGGTTAGTGCACCTTAAGCAGCTTGATGAGAAGCATCGTGATGCGGCCCTAGCCAACGAGACTCAAAACATAAATTCAAGTGTCAATATGATAGGTCCGTTCGTCCTCGGATTTTTTCTGAGGGTGACCTTGTCCTGGTCTATGACCAAGATAAGGACCCCCTTGGGGCAGGAAAGTTTAAACCCATGTGGTTCGGACCCTTCATTATTAAAGAGGTATTAAAAAAGGGTGCTTATTGTTTGGTCGATTTTGAAGGGAATGCTTTGGCGAAGCCTAGAAATGGGCTCTACCTCAAGAAGTATTACTCATAGAAAGGTCACTATGGGTAACGTTTTGTAACATATGTATAGTCTTTGTACTAGTACTTTTTAACATTTCTTTTAAAAGGTGTTATGGACGTGTCATTGATTTTATCATTCGTCAACATGGCATATGTCAAGTGAGTCTGAGGTGTTCGTTGAGTATGCGGACGGTGCTAGTCGACACATGCAGAGGCTTGCCTCTGCAACTTGGGTAATCTTTACACCACAGGGTCAGTTGTTATGTTCCAGAGGTATATGCTTAGGTGACACCACAAATAATGTTGCTGAGTATAGTGCAATTATTGAGTTGCTTCATGACACTTTGTCATTGGGTATCTCTCGTCTCTGGGTCTATCTAGACGCTCAACTGGTTGTGTCGCAGCTAAACAGAATATACCGGGTTCATGACCCAACTTTACACCGACGATTCCTTAGGGTACATCTCTTGGAACGCAACTTTGATTATATTACATATTTTCATGTTCCTAGGAGTTTAAATCAAATCACAGATACTCTAGCTAACCTCATTTTAGATTGGCATCTTGCCCACATATAAAAGATCATGGACATAAACATGTAAATACATTTTTGCACACATAATCCATAAGACACAAAAAGAGATAAAAACCATATATAAGGATCATAAAATCCTCAGAGTACATAGAGGTGCAAGCGCCTCAAAAGTGGGAATAGTAACGAGTCACTAGGCTTATGCCCTTAAAAAATATATACATATCAGTGCTTGTGGCACATAAAAAGTATAAAGTCTGTTCAAGGCCTATGGGCCCTGTTATAATCATCTACAGTGCGGGCTAAACGCCTAAACAATCGGACCCATGTCCGAGGTGCCCCCACAACATGAGTCTTCATGGACGGCGGCAGGTCCTCTATCTCTGCCATCGGGACTGTGTGAGTGAGCATAGTAAAGTTCCTCTCAATTCGCCTAAGGACCCTCTCGGCCTCTCCTGCTAGGAGGTTCCCTGCTACTGCTGCTCCCCCAACGACGGCAGCTCCGGCTTCCGGTCATGGGCGATGCCTAATTCCTGCATAGTCGACAGGTCGCATGGGTCCCACATCTGCATGCAATACACGTTCACCCATCAAATACTCTGGTATACAAAAACATGATATATATCAAAAAAGACATAAAAATTACATATAAAAACAAAAAAAATGTACAGGTGGAGACTTACCCATCTCCCCTCGCTCCTCACCAGGAGGCACTGGTATCTCTGGATCTCTAGAGAAGTCGATCCCCGCATATGGGTAGTCCTCAATAGCAGGGATCTGTCATGACATCCAAGAAAAAAAGTCAGCGTTGAAGGCCTCCACGGTCCTTCCACCACCCTGTCGTGGAAGTAACACTGCCCATCTGCATATTGCGGGGAAAGTGGCCAGATGTCCTCGTACTGTCAGCCGAGGACTAAAGCACAAAACTCTCTCGAAAAAGAATGAACATAGGATGGTCCCAAACCCGAAGTTCCTATGTGTTCGCTGTCGGAAATCTGTCAATTGCCTCTTCATACACTCCAACAGTGTGGTACTCCAATCAAAAATTTGTGCATTCATGCACTGGATAGCACAATTCATCTGTGCATGCAAAGCCTGACGCATGGCTGCTAAGCTGATAATCCGCCCAATAAGAAACAAGATAGTCTGTAGTGCGAGGCTGGTAATCTTGCTAACAGGTACTGAGGAACCTCTATGATCGGTCCCAGCCTCACAGTACTCATCTATCAGCTCTGAGACCTTGCTTGGCCCCACAAAAAAAGTATGAAAGTTGACTGGTTCCCCTCTCCTTGAGAGGCTAGTCAGAAAGTAAATATCCTCGGTGATGGGCACCAAGGATTGCCCCTCTACATGAATGCCTCTACATCAGGGTGCCAGTAATCAACCAAGGCATTCAGTAGCCTTGGTTGTGCGTCCATGAACAGACATAAAAAGAATTTTAGCAACCTGCACTGCATCAGCACAGCCACAACATTCGGATCTGCAGCCACTAACTCATTGGCAGCCTCGTTATCCCTTTCCCTCCACTGGACATACATCCTACCAACACAACAAGGTGAAGGAGGGTCAATACATGTTTTTATTTACTTTTTCATCAATATAGGGGGGTACACGCGGCCTATAGAGGCAACAGTCGCATGTATACGCGTGCAAACTTTAATCTGCACGCGTGTACCTAGGGCCAACCTTTTTGAGGTCGACACCCACCCAAAAAATCAACTAAATGATAAAATGGAAGTATTGAATAGCTAGATAAGGGAGTTTGTACTTACTTGGTCCAAGCAGAAGTCCGTTTCGTCCACTGTAGCTCTCGAAATCACGATCTTTGGCAAAGGGGGTCTTTTGGCTCCAGAGTCAATTTCCAAATCAGCAATGGTGATAATGAGCTGCCAACTTCTATTTATAGACTTTTTGGCCTCTTTTTGTCACTTTTTTGGCCCCCCTTATCAGTTTCTTTATACCAAAAACCATTTTGAGTGATCCAGGAGTTATATGGGAGGGATTTGATCAGGTATTGGGACAATTTTTTTGAGTTTCAAAAAATATATATATATATATATATTGACGGTCCATAAAAAAAAAAAAATTCAAAAATCAACTTGAGTGTATAGGTTAGGATTTTACTCCAACTTTTGCATCTCGTTGCCTTTTTCCTTATGATATAGGATCTATCCCATCCGGTTGTGATACGGAGCCATCATATCTGTTATAGAAGTGTCACGACTTGGTGGTAGAGCTTACCAAAACATGGATGCCCTAGGTAGGTTCTGGTTGCATTATGGTGTCCATGTCGTTCCTAACAACACTGTAAGCTCGGGAGTCCGTATAGTCTTTCCTGAATATGAGTTTGAGCCTCATTTGCATGGGTCTTTTTTACTCTTTGTCTTACCTTCTGGACTCCCAAAACATAACAGGTCTTCTTTTAAGCCCTTTTCAGACCCTCTAAACATGAAAAGATTGTCGAGCGATCTTGTGACCTTTCACACTTGTTAAACTGAAATTTGAAGTCACCTCTGTCCGGCAGTAGTTTACCCCTTTTTCAGTC
>JASDQU010241917.1:69798-82921 GCA_032191745.1 Picea mariana
TGGGAGGCTCACTACAGTCGGATGGCATGACATTTAGGCATGGAGAAACCTGTGGCCATTCTACAGAAACATTTTTGTTGGCCAAAAGTTTGACAAGACGTCAACAAGTATATTAGATATTGCACAGCTTGTGCGATTGCCAAGACAACCATCAAGAAGTAAGGCTTATACACCCCTCTTCCTACTCCTGAGAGTCCTTGGGAATCCATCTCTATGGATTACATGTCTGTCCTTATGTCTACCAAGAAAGGCAATGATTGTGTATTTGTGGTGGTTGATCGGTTTTCGAAGATGGATATTCTCACAACATGCAAGAAGAGCATAATAGTGACAGATACTACCAAGCTCTTCTTCGAACRGGTGTGGGCCCATTTTGGGATACCACATACCATCATCTTAGATTGAGACAGAAGGTTCCTCACCAGATTTTAGTCGAGTCTTTGATCACTRTTGGACACCAAGCTCACTAAATCCACTACTTTCCACCCCCAAACCGATGACCAAACAGAGGTCTTCAATCATATGATTGTGCATATGCTGTGCATGTATAACTCTAATCATATATGTACATGGGATGAGAGTATTCCCTATGTTYAAAACAACTACAACAAGGCTCTCCATAGCTCCATTGACCATAGTCCATTTCAGCTGGGGATGGGATTCCAACCCTTGGGTACCATTTATGTTGCACTACCTCTTGCAACCACATAGGTAGAATCTTCCCATGTTTAGTATGAGGCTAAAAAATCCACCATATTTATTAAGTGGATTCATCACATCCGCCAACAGGTCCATGAGATTTTGTAGAGATCCAATGCTAAGTACAAGCAATGCCATGATCAACACTAGGTACCACACCAGTTTCAGGTGGGAAACAAGGTCTGGTTACATTTTTAGAAAGAACGCCTTACAGGGACCCATCATAAGATCTGTCCACTTTTCTATGGGCATTACACTATCACCAAGGTTGTAGGTGGAAATTATTTTGAGTTCGACACTCCACCCTTCCTTGGCTTGCACCCAGTGTTCAATTTGGACCTCCTTCATTTATATTTTCCACCATTGTTGGACACCTCAAATATTGCAGGAAAGTTTACATCAACATAGCTCAAACCTGACTACATGGAACAAGAATCCACTTATTAGATCATGGACACATAGGTCAAGGGCACTCACCAACATTAGATCTAGCTTTATCGGGTTGTCAAGGCAAGGAAGTTCATGCACCAAGGCAAGTGGCTCACCCAGGGCCAAATTCAACATAAATTTCCTCACATGATGAGGTAACTCAATGCAATGGAGACCATTTCTTCCTAAGGGGGGAGGACTGATCCATGTGGATATTGGTGGCCACCCACCTACTCCAACTGGCTCATCTTAATAGTTTTTAGTTCAACACGTTTCTCTGTAATGATGATATTTCTTTGTAATTGTGGGTTTTTCATTTCTGGGGATATCCTCAATACCAACACAACATACAGGTGGATATTGTTGGCCACCAACCTATTCCAACTGGCTTATTTTGAAAATTTTCATATCAATACATCTTTTTGTACTTCTAGGGCCGTTTTGGGGCCCTAAATCGTGTCTTTTTTGGCTTGCCACATTCAAACTTTATACAAAGTCAGAATTTGATGGCACAATGTGTAGTTCTCGAAAATAAATTTCCAATAGGCTATTACACGCCTAAAATAGAGGTCGTATGAAAACTTTACGACCTCAGGAAGTTGAGGTACCAACTTACCCATTGGGGCCCACATAACTTTTGGTGTTGCATATCCTAGGGTTAGGTTTTTGGATGTCTATGGTTTTGGAATTCATGAGAATGTTAAAAAGGCCTTTATGGCCTCATTGGAATCATTCTATTCATATGGATGCGCGTAGTAGCCACATCTCTTCTCAAAAATATCTACCACCATTCGAGCAAGTTGTTTCAGTTCTGCAATTTTATAGTTTCAACCTATTTTCTTTATTCAATATAATTTATTGTTCATTGGATATCTGTTTTTATTCTACATCTCTTTGTGTTATTTTTATTCAATCTATTATTCATTTTATTCTGCTCATAAGTCTGGATCACATGTCATTTTTCATCAGTTGTTGAAAGGTTGGAATTTGTATGCATTTCCTATAGCGTTTCTTGTATATAGTTTCTTATAGAACTGCACAATTTACATTTCTTGTAGGTCTATATAGTTTCTTATAGCACTGCACAATTTACATCATTATTGATTTCTAATTCACTTTTCTCAACTCTAATTCATTCTAATAAATAGAGAGATGATATCTAGATATGATAACTTATGAGGGCTTAGTTCCTTCATTAAAATACTCTTGAATCGATTTCATGCAATATACTAAACTAGAATTAGCGAATGATTTTCTTTCCTAGATAACTGCAATTTGGTTTTATAGCATGGGTGTCTTTTATATTTGGTCTAATATCTCACATCGACACCTATATTTTCATCCTCACAAACCAACATGGTCGCTGAACTACTAGGTATTTCAATTTCTTCCTTACAAGTTTGATTTATAGTCCTTCCTACTTTTTGAATTCATAGAATAGATTTCAAGCTTTCATTGCTTAGATTAGTGTGTATGGTTTTTCTCTCACTAAAGTGTTAAGAGTAATACCTAGGATATCATAGTTTCACCCAATAGATAGATGCATGTGTGCATGCATAGTTCACGACACCTCTCAAGTGTGTATGAAACCACGGTTGGAATTTAAAGTAGTGAGCTCAAGACTACAACATTCTTACTTCTATTCTAGGGCATGTTAGAGTGAAACATTATTTATTCTATTCTTCATTAGACACCACAAGATGGGAATAAGAAAGGGGTTCATGAGAATGATTTCCTTGTCATTATCCTTATGTAAAGTACTACCCTTTTAACCCATGCTTCCTTACAAGATTTCCCATCAATACTGACTTATGGGTGCATACCAATTACACGTTGTCATGTAGGGAGGAAAAGTTAAGCAACCCTCTTTGGATTAGGTATCCAAGTTAGAGGAGCTCATGTTCAACCATAATACTTTGACCTTGGTAGTAAAAATATGAAATTCTACACTCTTCTTGCATCTAAAATACTTTGTAAATGATCAATTACCTAAGTGACTATTTAGGAGAGAAGGTTATGCCTAATCCTATAAGGATTAGGAGCTGGAAATAAGAGGGGACTTGAATGAATTATATATATGAGATTCATGACATGATGGCTCGATTTCAAATTTGATATTTTTGCAGTACATGTTATTGTTACAAATATTTTCCAGAATATCGATAGTAGATATAACTTATATCCATAGTAGATATAACTTCTTTTGTCAAAATTTTGAATCAATATCCATGTTTATATTTAAGACAATGAGTCATTTGAAGAGTTGTTAGATTAGTTCAATTAATATTTATGTCAATTCAAGTTATCTACCCTAGTTTGACATCAACTTTTTCTTCATTCTACTATAGTAAAATAACAAGGTTGGTCTGAAGTAAAGTAGGACAACCTTAATATTATTATTCTAGCAATGCGGCCTTTAAACCTATTATGCAACATACCCTTCAAACTTATTATAGATGTACCATAGTCGCATTATAGATGTAATGTAGTATTTACTTAAATATTATTAACATAACCTCCAATATATAATATGCCAACAATCTTAGACTCTAGATTCCATTTTGTGGTTAAAGGACCCAAATTATTACTTTAAGGTAGCCATTGATCCTTTTTTTTACAACAAAACCTTTATTCATATTTATTCTTTTACTTTTTGATTAATAGTTATTTTACTTATTTTTAATTATTGATTATTGTTATTAATTTTTATTTAATATTTCCAAACTTACTATATTGAACCCTTTGTTGGTTTATTAAAGGGGACCTAGTTTTGACTCATCTTGAAACTTCCATCCCTATTCAGGTTGTTTGGATGAAGCTTCCATCCCTATTCAAGTTGTTTGGATGCTTGATTATCTCCAAGGCTTCTTTAAATCGACACTTGTAGTAAGGATCCTCTATAGAAAGGATCTTGGTATTCTCTAGGGACACATGGTGATTAATTTTAACTTGGAATGTTCCACTATGGTTGAGTTACATGAATGTTCATTCCTAATGTTTTATCCACGCTCTCTAACACTCACATTAAATTTGTGCCCATTTTCCCAATACAAAATTTCCCATGGAAACCTTAAATATAAAATTATTTCTCTATATGGAAGGGAAAATTGTGATGATATGTATCTATTGGAAATGTTAAGGGTTAAAATTGAAAGAAGAGATTTAGATTTAGTATTTATGGAAAGATGAAAAGATAAACAATTTCTCTTTGTCTTTGCTATTATCAAGAATTGAGTATGAAGCAAGTGGAATAATAGGGAATTTAGTTTCTCCATGTCTTGGATGATGTGGCATGGCATGTGGTTGTTTTTTTGGCATTGGTATCCACATATAATCTCCCAACATGGCTATGTGACTGCCTTCCCCACCTCGTATGCCCCACCACACTTTGATATTCTTTCTCTCTCTCTCTCTCTTATTTTATTTTTATATTTTATTTCTCATTTATTCACCCCCTCCTTCCCACTTGGACCTAAAAATACATGTGGATTGATTGAATCTATTGATTTGACACAGGGAAGGGTTCCATATATGTTAACACCCATCCATATGCCAACATACATCTTCTCTAAAAATGATCACAGATCAACGACACTGGTGGATTACGAACCCAAAAATATCATAGGGGTTAACAACCCCCATCGATACTATAACCACTTACCATCATGGTTTTGGTAAGGGGTATGTGGTACAACCTAATATGTTATGGGTCCATATTCCTCTATTCCAAAACCACAATTTTTATTTTTTTTTTAATTTTCAAAATTTTCAAAAATTCTTTATTTTCAAGAAGTTTTTCCTCAGATACCAAGGAACCCTACAGTTCAACCTTTTCTAAAATTAATCTATCTACCTATATATCTTGTGTGATATAGCCTACACTCTGATAACAAAATGTAACACCCATTGTTGGGTACCTTAAGAATTTTGATCTTGAAATGATTAAGACTTACTCTATAGGGATGATTTTAAGGATGGAAATTTATTTTAAAATGTAGAAACCTTGAAGAATCTTAATAATCCTTCATATGCCAACTATAAATGTTTGACGATATTTTTGTAAAATTTTTCATGGATTTTATACAGTTTATATAAAATTTTGTCGATTTTTAAGGTAAAATAATGTTATCCTATAGAATTTGGGCGAATCATTTTTAGAATGGGGAATATTTTTTTGGGAAAAACCATGGAAAATTATCCCATGAATGAAATTTATCCCTTAAAATCATCCTTGTTACTCTAATAACATTTTAAATAAATCAAGAAGCCCGCAACATGGAAAAACTCATGCATCATTCGATTTTTTTTAATTAATCACAGAATCATAAAATACACAACATTAAACAACAATAAACACAACATTATGTAGCATGAATAAAATACACATACAAAATATTACTTATCTCCATAAATTGTTACAATGACTGGCTACAAATGTTAGATGTTCCACCCAACCTTAGGATCACTATTTCCTATGCTCTCTTTGCAATAGGAACACCCCTGAGATGAGGCTATGAATCCATAGGGATGGGTGCCTAGGGTAAATCCAAGTCTTACACACTAGACCATCTATCAATTTTTTATAGACTATCATTTCTCTCTCACACACATAACAATATCAGTTTTCCATTTCTCTTTCACCCTTAGCCTACACAACCCAAAGAAAGGAATTTCTTTATCTGTAATGTAGTCCCTAAAAAAATTCCACTTCTCTCTAGGGATAAAATATATACTGACCAAGAAATATCATTTCTATAAACTCAAGGGAATATTAGCTGTAAATATTTTTCCTCAATCGCCATCATTCTCATGCACATAGGCATCATTTTCCTTATTGGTATATCCAGTAATCTCACACAGCCAAATAACATTGACTCTCTATAATAACATCCCTTTGTTCTATGAAAAATAAGAACAAGAATGAACCAAATACCCCCTCAATAACAAACAATATGATTAATATATGCATGCTTAAAATTCACCAGATGGATTTCCCCAAGAATCCCTCAAAACCACTTTTGCAACTAGTTCAAAGGCCATGAAAGAAATAATAAATAATTTATACTGGCCCCTTTACCCCCTCACTTATGGAATCATATTCCCCTATGAATCTATCCTTATCCATATTCAACCATTGATGCATTATTATTATTATAATTCAAGGTATTACATTGTTTGGCCCACAACCATTCATGATATACAAACATACTTTACTAATCTAGGGATCAATATTGGGGTGTTAAAAATTCCTAGAACAAAAGTGATTCCACTAGGCTCTCAAGGAAGATAGAACAATAGAATAAATGAGAAAGGAGAGAAGACACCAAGTTGATTATAAAATCAACATGCATTAGGGTCAAGATCTAAAAATTGCAACCTATAAGAATTTGTAGAAGAATACATATTTCATGAAATACATAGATCATTTTCAAAACCTTAAAACTTAAGGGAGAAGACATAATTGCAAGTTTCCAAACCTAATACAAAAATTATCCCACTCCAATCATACCTTTCATACACACTTCCATCATACCAATCACTAACCCTACCCTTTTACAAACCGTGGAATTCATCCAATTCCTACATTTCATACCTTACACTCCATTTTTCCAAACTGACCACTCCAACTCTCTTCAACATCCATTCTATACAATTTGCATCATTCACTACCATAAAAACTCATCCCTATACACTCAGGAAACAAAAAACTTAAAGTTTTACAAGTCCTATAGGAAGATACATGAGTAGCTTTATCAACTGCTATAGGATCCTAAAGGACTCTTGATGAAGATTGTTACATACAAGAAACCTATAGGAAGCTACAAGAAGTCTCCATACACATCATAGTTTGGAATTTTTAAATAACTAAAGGTATAAGAGGATGTGGAAAGTTATGTTACACCTCTCAATCTAAGGTTCAAGTCACCAAATAATCTTTGACACTGCTTCTACACTTCTACAGGACCTCTTGCAATGTACAAGAGGCTACACGAGACAATGCAACTTCAAATTTTCAACACAACAACCACAATAAGAATTCCTTCAAGAAAATATAATATATCTATAGAAACATGTTGATACATCAAAGAACTCAACAAAGTTATATAAGGTACTTTAGTACATTGTCTTCAATTTCATTTTATTCACACTTTAACTGCAAACCAAGTATATTATCACGGTGGAAACATAAAAATCACCTAAACCCTATATGAGGTGGGCCTTAAATCTACACGAGGGGGAGTTTTGATTCACCAAATTTCCATCCTTTTTTTAATCTTTTCACACCTTTCCCTTGAATTTTAATCATTTTTCCTTTTCCCATAACCGTGTATTAAGTCTATTTTCATTCTCTAGGTTCAAGATATTTTCCAATGAATTTAATTTAGTATTTAAAGTGAATTTATGATTAAATCTTAGAAAAATGACAAGTTCTCACTTAACCTTGAAAGTTAGGTTAGTTTAGTGATGATTAGATGTACAATTGGAGTTTGTAACATTGCTTATTTTTACCACCTAAATCGAAGTTCAAATTTTCTCTTCAACCATTGAATATTTGTCATGGATTTGGATAATCATCAACCATATTGGATGTGGAAAGAATCTTGGACCATAGACAAGATTATTGTGATTTGTTTTGAATTATTAGCAAATATATTATAATCATTTACTAGTTGTTTATAAGTTTTTAACTTATTAGTAAATGGTTGTAACCACATGAGAAAAAAGTGGACCTGAATTTATTAGTTTCTTATCCTCTTCTCAAAGAAAACTCATGTATAAATAAGAGTGTCTTCTCCATTGCAAAGGGAGTACTCTTGGATTATATGTTCAGATGGTGATGAAATAAATACATTTTTTGATATTCCTCTTCATATAGGTTGTCAATTTCTAGTTCTATTAATAGTATGCTTTGATTTACTTTATGATGTTATAGTTTAGTTTTCTACCATGAATTCTTAGGAGACATAGATCACTCCTTGAGAACATGGTGGTAGTTTAATTATGAAATTCAATTTCATAGTTAGTCTTTCATTGATACAATCATGGTGTGTTTCTTACCTTGCATTGTTATTTAGTTATTATCCTAATCCATTGACAATGGAATGATGAGATGTGGAAATATAGACTTTTTGAAATCATGCAAAGAGATAAGTTGGTGAAAACAAGTTCCCAGTAGCGTGATCGGTTCCCAAGTACATGTTCATCACCAAGATTGGTCGAGTTAGCATTTTCACACAAGCGCGTTTCCTTTTGAATTCCAATTGTCATGTGATTTCATTTCAATTTGGTTTATGAAATTTTTTAAGTAGATTAATACTACAAATGATCTAATTATGAACATATTGTGCTTGAATTTCAAAAGTTTATAATTAAATGTAACATGATTTAGATATATGATTTGACTAACAGGGAGAAGGTCACTTAAGTTTTGTTAGAGACCTAACCCCTCACATAAATAAAATGATATATTTCCATGTCATAAATTCCGACATTAGTTAATAAGGCCTAAATATATTTTCCATGTAATAAAGGCTGACATTGGTTAGTAAGGCCTATTTAATAAATGTGAATAAGTCAATGTAAGAAGACCTAATAGAATCTTTCTCTTCTAGAAAGATCTTCCTCTAGCATGTTCTTTAGAAGATAGAATTAATATAAGTAAGAGTAGGAGGAATGAGAAAGTTTTTCTTTAGAATTATTGTAATAGAGATCCGTTCTATTGGAGGTTGCCCCCTCGAAGAGGCAAGTGAACATTTCTTTCTTTGAATAAAGGTATTATTTTTGGTATTGTTGTTCTCAATATATCGTTTTTACATTGATATGTGCTTAATATTCCTATTTTTGCATATTGTATTACATTTGGTATATTACAAGTGGTATTAGAGCACTTTCCTTGGTAGGAATTGTGGGTAATTATTTTTTTCAAGTCTAGAGACGTGTACTATCAATGTCTTTAAAGCACAAAGATATGCTGTTTAGTAGGTAAAACTATGGTGGGGAAGACTACATGCAGGTGATAAAAACAGTGTCACAGAGTTTCCTAGAAACCAAAAGTATTGCATTAGACATATTTTATACATGACCATCACTCCCACATACCAAAATGTATGTAGGGATTCCCCTAGGTCTCCCGAAACCAACCCTAGATCAACCTATTGGCTTCCTTACTACTATAGTTCCACCGAGAAAAACACTCGAGAAGATAATCTCTAGTATATGGTTAATCGGGTAGTATGACTAAGGGTATGATCAAGCCTCCTTAGTTGGTTCCCTAAGATATTGTTCCAAGTAATATTGTTCAACCTCGCATGTATATTAGAGAGATATGACATAGGGGAAATCCTTGTCCATAGGCACCTAACGCACCCTAAACTAGGTGGAATATAAAAGACAAGGAACATAAATGATGTTTTGGCTGCGCAATTTGGCCTCCTTCATAGTGGTTGCGAAATTAATACATGTCTTTTGCTAAGAATTTGGGAATTTCGACACTACAGTATTATCCAGGTCAGCGTATAACTCTGCAAGAGTAAAAAAAATTAAAAAAAAAGAAAAAGGAAAAAAAAAGTCAGGGTCCTTCCCACACCCTTATTTGAGATCTATCTCATTTGATTCCCCTTTTCATCCTAATCGTTGTGATAACTACCATTTTCAACCCTTATTTTCTACCCCATGAACCCATACCCTTCTCGACACCTTTATTTCCCACTTATCCCATTAATTTTCTCTTTTTTCCATAGTAGTGGTATACATCACTTATCTGATTTTCTTTCTGCGGACCCACCCCTCTTCCCCTCATCACCAAAAAGAATCCAATCATAAATTGAATAATGACATTACTTCCCTTCAGGCCTAAGTCAATACTGACATTCCTACCATTCATGAAAAAATGGACTACATTTAGGAACAACTAGGTAGCCAAATTGTTGAAGTCAATTCTACTCTCCAACAATTCATGAACAAATTCCAGGGTCCTTCCTCCTCCGAACCACCTCTCTATACTAAATATGTTGAATCCAACCAACCTCTACACTCTCATTCCAACTCCCTACCTCAAGACCCCCATCTTCCTAAAGTTGAGGTGAACAAATTTGATGGCTTGGATCCAACAACCTGGGTCACTCAAATGGAACACTATTTCTCCTTGCATGGAATTACTGATGAGTTGACCAAGCTTCGTTATGGTATTCTCTATTTGGAATTGGAATGATGGAAATGGTGGAAATGACATAGAAATTCATGTCAAGGGTATGTTTCTTGGTCACATTTTTTTCATGAGATGTTTGAATGCTTTGACATGGACACCCACCATTTAGGACGTCTGACCAAGTTGATACTGTTCAGGAAAGTGGAAGATTTTATTGCTGTCTTTAAGCACTTGGATTTTTGAAAGGAGGACATGCCATATGATTTTTTCAGGGAATGTTTTATTAGTTGACTGAAGGATGAAATCTGAGCTGAGTTCATAATGGCTTTCCCCCAAACTTGGCTGGAATGAATAAATGTGTCAAGGAGGCACAACAGGTCATCTTGGCCCACAGAAAAAAACCTTCTTTTTTTCCCCACCCTAAACCTACCACCCCTTCCCCTCAGGCCACTCCTCTCAAGGTCCAAAAATCAACACATGCAGAAACAATTAAATGCCAACTCAAGGGTCTCTACTATAATTTTCATGACAAATACTTTCCAGGGAACAAGTGTAAATAACACAAACTTTTTATGGCCATTTCAGAGGATGATTTTGATGAAGATGATGAGGTTTCTCCTGAATTTGAGCTACCCCAAACATATAATCTTCTGCCTCCCTATGATCCTCCCAAATTTGAACCATCGATTTCGTTGAATGGTCTCACTGCTTTTTATTCTCCTCAAACCCTCATATTGTTTGGTTACATTAAGCATAGAAAATTCATGATCCTAGTTGAAAATGGCATAACTCATGATTTCATTCATTGCCACCTTTCTCAAGAAGTCAACTTCTATACCCGTGATATAAAAAAATTTCAAATCACGATTTCCAATGGTGGCTCCATGAAATGTGAGGGGAGTTGTGAAAATGTGCACCTATAAATTGATCAGTATAACCTGAAATATCACATGTTTTCTATTGACATGGGTGGTTGTGACATTATTCTCGGTGCTGAATGGTTACACACTCTTGGCCCCATAACCATGTATTTTAAGGATTTAACCATGCAATTACAACATGAAGGAGACAATATAAATTCCAAGGAATTACAACAAGGTCTACAGAGATCATCAATTCCCACCGCATGGAAAAGTTACTCAAAAAAGGTCATTCTGGGATCATTTCCCGACTCCATTCTATTCAAGCAGTTGAGACACCACCAATACACCCTAAACTTCAAGCTATCCTTTCTCATCATCCCACTATTTTCCAAACTCTCCTAGGAAATCCCTCCCTCTTTCAGAGACCATGATCATTCCATTCCTTTAATACTGGATAGTGTTCCTCCCAATGTTCTCCCTTATCATCATCCCTTTGCTCAAAAAAATGAAATTTAGAAAATTTTCCAAGAATTGTTAGAAGCTAGTGTTATCCATCCCAGTAACAACCCTTGTTCTTCCTCTATTTCCATGGTCCTAAATAAGGAAGGCACATGGTGCATGTGTCCTAATTTCCATGCCCTTAACAAACTTACCATCAAAGAAAACTTTCCCATTCCCATCATAGATGACCTTCTATATGAACTCAATGGGGATCAATACTTTACCAAACTTGACCTCCATTTGGGCTACCACCATATACGTATGAAAGAGGAAGACATAAAAAATACTAAATTACACACTCATGAGGGCTAACATGAGTTCTTGGTCATGCCCTTTGGTCTCACTAATGCCCCCTCCACTTTTCAAAGTCTCATGAATCATGTATTTCATCCTTTCCTCCATAACTTTTTGTTAGTTTTCTTTGATGATATTTTCATTAATAGTAAAAAATGGTCAACCCATATTTCCCATATATATAAATTTCTCCATTTCCTCTCCAAGAACCAACATTTCCTTAAACATTTTGTTGAGCACTCAACACACCCTAAAAATCCTTATCAAAATTTTTGATACTTTTTGGGTACCGCTTCTTTTCTGCACTGTTTGACTCGATTTCATTTTGGGAAATTTTTTTTATTTGTTTATTTTCATGAATATCATAACCTATTTAGGTTTGTTTGAACTTATGAAACCCCATGACTAAAATACCTTAAAACCTGAATTAAGAATTGACAGCCAAACACTGCACCTAACGTACTCAGGTTCAACGTCAGAAATAATTCAAGTAAGTAAAGTGACATAGCACCCCTACCTCAGTAGGTTCTACATAACCTCTCAGTCTAAGGATCATTCTTAATCTCCAGTTAATTCTGATTGACTCTTTGATTCCCCACATGAATCTCCAATACACAAGTGTTTCCACAGGTCCTTTCCAGAATTTATGCCTTCGTGAACGAGCACTAGGCGTTAACCTCCACTCCACATGACCAACTGATGTGACCACGATCTTTACCCAAAAATGTATTTATGGTTTTATGGCTTCATGATCCATAATGTGAGTCCCTTTGTCTCTTTCAATCCCCGAAAACCTGAAAAGTGCAAACGGATATTTGACTCCTCCCTTGACTTCACTTGATGTGACTTTCAACTGCGTTCTGGGCCCAATGTTTCGACACCTTGGGATTTCATGTATTGGCAAATTTCAATGCCACAACTCCCTTCACCCAATAGCTAGAATCATGATAAATCCTTGCCACAATCAATGGTTCTGATATTTCACAAATCTGACGGTCCAGATTCTATCGGGACTTCGTGAATCGGGAGTTCACAACTCTCAACTCTGAGTCACAACTTATTCCATGCCCCGAACTCCAAAACAATGAAACTTGAGCACAATATCAATGAATCTCATTGATACGGATTCAACAACCACTACTCCTCCTAAGATTATGAGTGTTGAAAGACACTCAGCCTTAACCCTTCC
>JASDQU010241917.1:92599-103997 GCA_032191745.1 Picea mariana
TTGTACCATAAAAAAATGCATCAACCATGCACCAAAATTGTACAAATAACCTCTCACAATAACCTGTCCAAACAACCTGTAATCAACTTGTACCATAAACAAGTGCATCAACCATACACCAACCTGTACTTCAACCAAAATCCCTCATCAATTTCATCATCCAAATCTGATTTGTAACTATGTAATATACCTGGTGTATATGATCACATACCTGCAACCCTTCCTTAACTTTAACAACAAGAGACTATCATTTTCATCAAACTTTACTTTAGTCTCACATAACTAATTTTGGAATAGTCAACAACCCTAAATTGAAATAATAATAACTATGTTCCTGTAATGAATAAATATCTGAAAAATAGTAAAAAATGTTCTTCAATGTATTTTATGCAATTCCTCCAGGTTTCACTACTTGGAACCTCTCAGAAAACGAGTTATATAAAAAATGGCATACCTTGTTGAATTATGGCTTATTCTAGAGATCAAACTTGTAGAGTGTGCCATGCATGGAATATTTGTTGTATGGATATGAAAATGGTACAAAGAATACAAAATCCTACACTCTAACCAATACATTTCGTCTTACTTAATTTGGATATGTTATGAATAATTTATGATTTTATTACCCGAAACACCTATTTTAGACTAGTTGCAGGACTAGCCACAAACCCTATTTTCCACGGAGTGTAACTCCAAAAATACAACGACCCAAAAGATGAAATTTTTATCATAGGTACTTGGATATGTTTCCTCAATGGCCTCCCAATTTCACATTCTAAGTCATTATAGAAAAAAAATTATTACGAAAATGGTGAGATGACCTATAAAGAACATACCTTAGAAAGCATCATCAAAAGAATTTATCCTCCCTTGAATTTTGGCCTTCTTTACTTCACCTTCCCTTTGAAATTCAGCTTAGATATCCTTTCGTTACCTCATTCACTTGTACATATTCAATATTATCAAGTTTGGTTAAAATGAGAGAGTGTTTCCTCTTATTTATACTTTCATGTAGCTTCCTCAAGGGATTACCTTTTAACCATCTTAACCCACTTTCCTTATTTTAGGGTTAACCCACTTCTAACCACTTGTACACTTAGTAATTTATCCATTAACTTTATTATTTAAATAATTTATTTTTTATCCACTTTGACTTATAGTACACTCATCACTTCACTTTATTATTTATCTTCTAAAATCTCTTAAACCACTTTGACTACTTTGACCTTTTGGGGCTTCTAGATGACTCACGAGGGTTCTCCAACTTCACATGGCAATAAATCTCTAACCGTAAGGAGTTATTTGGCGTTCCACATACCACTAAAAATGGAATGACATGTACTATCCATTAAAAATAGTCTTACCTTCAAATATATTAAAATGCATACCATTATACATAAAACAAACTTGGGCCAATTACCCAAACCTTTGTGCTACCAAAATTCACTACCAGACTTTCTTCAAGGGTTGACATCAATGATAACCAACCCAAATAATCAACATATATGAGTGTATTCCACTCATCCATTGTATCATATTTATCATCATTTATGTATCAATCATCATTCATTGATTAGATCATTGGATTAGTGTGAATATCTGTTCTCATTATTCCATATTGAATCTTTCTTCCTTTCTTGATAAGATTTGTTTGTAGTTTCTTTAGCTAGATATCTTGTGCAGGTTTCGATAAAACATTGACACCTATTAGTTATCTTCTCCCAACAACTCCAAGCTACATCCTATTTTTCATGTCACATTCCTGAATAAAGTGATTGGCACCAAATACCACACCCAGACCAACCCAAGAAAGTTGGATGAAGAAAGCTCCATTTGGTTGCAGCCACAAGCCATATTGGACGAGCGAAAGCATCATCTCCGTCAGTGCACCATCGAAGAAGTTTTGTTTCACTGGAAGGATACTCGACCAGAAGATGCCACATGGGAACCAAATACCATTCTGCACCAGTTTCCTCATCTTAATACTTGAGGACAAGGCTCTTTTTTAAGGGGGAGGGAATGTTAGGGACCTAACCCCTCACGTATTAGAATAAAATATTTTCCATGTAATAAAGGCCAACATTAGTAAATAATTCCTAAATATATTTTCCATTTAATAAAGGTAGACATTATTTAGTAAGGCTTATTTAATAAATGTGAAAAGGTCAATGTAAGAAGACCTAATAGAAGCTTCCGCTTCTAGAAATATTTTCCTCTAGAATGTTTTTTGTAAGACAAAATTAGTATAAATAAGAGTATGATGCATGAGAAAACTTGTCTTGAGAATTATTGTAATAGAGCTCTGCTCTGCTAGAGGTTTCTCCCTCGAAGAGGAAAGTGATCATTGCTTTCTTTGAAGAAAGGTATTATTTCTAGTATATCTCTTCTGAATATATTGTTGTTCCATTGATATTTGTTGAATGTTCCTATTTTTTCATGTTGCATTACATCTGGTACATTACAAGTTTTTTGAGGTGTATTGCTAAAAGGCCGAGTTGGAAACATTAGTTAATAGAAGATGATAAAAAGGGCCATTGGGAAAATAATGATTGGGAAAGGTTGTAATAATGGTGGAAGTTACATCCACAAGTGCACCAACCTTTTAAAATATTGAGTTAATGGTTCCTTTACCACCTATAGAATTCATTTCCATGATCCCCTTCATGCAAAGAATCAATCACAACCCCGATACATCATCTCAGATAAACGACCAACTTAGAAAAAAACATGGAAAATGGTGGAAGGAGAAGTTACATAATTCAAGATAAATAATAATATAAATGGTATCAACTATTGTCAATATCCATAGGAAAGGTTAGTAACAATGTTTTTTTCGTACTCTCTAATATGTGTCATTGCTTAAGGAATTCAATTAGTTTTCTACAAGGTTATGTATACAAGAGGATTATACATAGGAGTGTGTATATGTGAACTCTTAGGAATATTTTTAAAAGAATACTATGTATATTGAAGCCCTCAACACATCCTTCCTTTCACCCAAATTACTAGTCGATGTCGTGTTTTTTGGGGAAAATTCTACAAGATGCCACTTTAGTCGAGTTGTTTCATTGCTATAATTTATTACACCAAATATTGACCTTATTGTCTCTATTATTATCCCTACTATCATTCATTAGTCAACCAAGGAATCTCCTATTTCTATTTTGAGATTGAAAACTTGCAAAATTAGGAAAAGTATTTTTAGGATTATTCCAACCTCACCAGCCCAAGAGCCCCATAGTGACTCTAGGATATGTTCCTACAGACATTTTTTTTTACCCTTACTATAGATAAATATATATCAAACATTCCACAAGCATACATTTTCAAGCTTAATATGGCACTCTTTAGATTCAAATTTCCATGTTCCCACAAAGTCATAGTCTGACATAACATATGTAGGGTGTTTATGCATTCTCATATACAATGAATCATTCTGTATCCTCCCATTTGTTTTCACTGATCTTATAAACCCAAAGAGCCCAAGTATTTTACATTTCCTTGGGAAATATGCATACAATATACAGAGAAGTAAACCATGGGATGGGGATTCAAGAAAAAGGAACCAATTGACATCTATAGGGTATATAGTAACCTTGAACCTTGAATTTTCACTGAACATACAAAATAAATTATGACCAGGTGCATATATAAATTACAACCAACGAATTGAAAATCTTGAATACATACCTTTGCAGCTTGTTTAACCTAGTTTTGATAAAATGAGGGTCAGTACAGTCTTGAGACACTCGCTTTTCTCCTTCGAATTCTTTGGAATTTAAACTTGTGCACAAAATGAATTTGTTCAAAATTGTTCTAGATATTTAAACATGGATGAACTTACCTTGTCGCATCAACCATTCAATTTAGGTTATGGGTGTAGTTTCATTAAATCTTCCACCAGATGTTCAAAGATGTTTAAAATTAAATTCGTTGTGGGTTGACGGTGCAAGCGCGAGTGGTAATGTGGTCTATCAACAATTTCAAATTGTTGTTTTCTAATTGGCGCATGAGGTAGAAACAAATGTGGGATAGGGAATTAACCATTTTATTAAATGTCCAAATTCAATCGTATCTTATGCCACAAACATCCTATCATTTCGCTCATTAAGTTGGTGGATTGGGGGTTAGGATTGTGCTTCAAACATTTTCATTGATATCTCCTTGCGAAAGCTCTGATGTTGATTGATCTTTTCATACATATCTGATGTGGAAAAAATGACTAGGAGGCATGACTGAGACCCAGGGAACCTTAAAATGAGTCAAGACGAAACTAGGTCGTACAACCCCCTTACGTGGTAAAGAAACATGGCATTCGAGACTGGTGACTGCATTTGCTTATGTTAATAGGAATATAGACTTTATTTAAGCTATACATTCTAAAAATAAATCCTATCTTGCTGATGCCGAAAAGTATCAAGGATGGACTATCAATGATAAACCTACCCAAGTGCTCTCAGATCGAATTTCTCGAAAATGTCCCAATGCCGAAAACGCATCAGGGATTAGTGATCAGTGATATGTTTGTTGCATAAAAAATAATTATTGTAACCTTTCTGGATTTCCCTGACCCCGATAAAGCACATCGATCATCGGCTATCAGTAATTTCTTCACGTCCTTTGTTAGTGTCTATCCTTCCCGTATTTTGTCGATGTCAAAGCAGATCGACTATATATTAAAAATTCGTGTGAATAAATTATGAAAACCAACTCCACCTTCTTTCGATGTCGATGGGGATCGAAACTTGGTGACTGTTGTAACTGTCTGGTTCCTTTACTTGCTTGAATTTTTTTTCGATGCCGAACCTGAGAGCGTTAGGTGTAGTATTAGCTTTTGATTTTTAATTCGGGTGTCGAGTTCTTTTAGACATGAGGTTTCACAAGTTCAAACAAACCTAACTTGATGATAATATTTATGAAACAAAATGAAGATAAACCATCTCCCAAAGTGAAATTGATTCTGACAATGAATAAAACAATTACCAAAAAAGTGAGAAAATTTCATAAGGATTTTTAGGGTGTGTTGAGTGCTCAAAAAATGGAGACTTACTGGGATAAAGAAAAATACATGTTCCTTCCCTGGGCTCATCTCATGCAGAAGCTGGTTAAGAATTAAACTATTTTTTTTTCTTTCATCAGAGTCTCTTCTATCCTTGCATTTCAAATTTCCCCGATTCATGAATCCAGTCCTTCCTGTGGGGTTTCAAAATTTATTCCCCCTTAGTTCCCTTTAACCATGACCCACGCCCCATTTTAACAAGAGTCGAATAAAGTCTTCACTGGCACCAGGCCTTCTAGTTATCATCATTCACTTGATGCGGTGTTTCTCCACTGTCAGCGAGCATCCATAGCCTTGGCAGTGTCACCCTGACATCAACAACCTTTCTCCGCTACTAGCATGTGTCCATAGCCCCGATGAAGTCACCTCGACATCAAATACCTTGCTCCACTACCAGTGAGCATCCATAGCCCTGACGAAGCTATCTTCATACCCTCTCCTACTTTTCTTTCATTTGATATAATTGAATTATTTCGGCAGAATGCCTTGAGCGAGTGGGAAAGGAGGACGTATGCTATCTACAATATGGGAAGATTAAGATGAAATGTTTCTAGCTCTGTATTGAGGTACATGTGTTCCTTTCCATCTTACCATATTTCCCTTAAGGTTTTACCAGACCATCAGGCATACACTTCATCACTTGCCAAGGTTGTTTATTTGCAAAGGTTATATGCATAACTCTTTTATACAACAACAATTCACCCAACATTTCTTGTGTTGTATGTAAGCATGAGTCAGGAACACATTTTTCCATAACGTACGAATTAAGGTCAACCAATGCATTACGAAACGCAACTTCAAAGCACAAAAATACTACAAAAAGAAAATAGAAATAAAGGACTCCACAACATGCCATCTTAAAAATAAAATAACAATAAAACACACACACACACACACACACACACACATATATATATTAACAAAAATATTGTTTTAGGGCTTGGCCATTCACTGGGAGGGCGTGAGGTTCCCCCATCATATTTTGCAACCAATACATGCCTACCCCAAGTTTCTCAACTACCCAAAAAAGATCTGAGCCATAGATTATGAAACTTCAAATGTATTCCCTTTGACTCATTCGCTTTGTCCCATTTCAAGACTAAGTCTCCTACTTCAAAATTATTCTCTTTGGCCTTATGATTGTCAAACCACATTTTAACTATCTGTTGATGAGAAATGAACTTTGATTTTTATTTCTCCCTTTATTCTTCCAACATTAGAAGGGTATCAATTCTTTGTTGAATAACCGATGAGGGTTGTCCTCTAGAACCCTAAGCAAGCTGAAGAGATGGAAGATATATCCCATTCAGGAGAATGGTATCTTGTCTATATACCATAAAGTATGGGGAATTCCCTATAGCTTCCTTGGGTGTTACTCTGTCGACGCATAAGGAGTTATGAAGTGAACTATGCCAATTCCCCTAGTTGTATGCAACTATTTTCTTTAATATCCTCACTAGGTTCTTATTGGTTGATTCTGCCACTCCATTCCCATATGGATAGCAGTTTGTAGAGTATCTGATTATGATTCCTTTGTATATAGAAAACTTTGTTAATAGGGTGGAAGAAAAGTAAGAGAAATTATAAAAAACAAGAACATAAGGCATACCAAACCTTGTGATCAGTTGTTGTTCTATGAATTGGATTACCACCTTTTAATTTACATGAGTCATAGGGATGAACTATGCCCATTTCGTGAAATATTCTATGGAATTAAATATGAATTTATGTTGTTTTGAAGAACTCGGTGTAATTTATCCTATGAAATATAACCCCCATTTCTTGAATGGTCTGGAGATAGCCATAGGTTGGAGTGCGACAACTTCTCTCTTTTCCCTTCCTGCGCTCATTTGATAGGTTTTATAGTTCCTAGCATATATGTGAGCATTTCTAAATAGAGTAGGCCAGTAATAGTTGTCTCTCATTATATTGTGAGCAGTGGTATTCCCTACAAAGTTTCCACCTGCAGGACCATCATGGAGCTCCTTCAAAACCTTGTCTGCATCTTCAAGTTCAAGACATATTAAATGTAACCCATCATAATTAACGTGGAAGAGAACCAAATTTATGAGGCGATATTGTGTCAATTTTAGTCTGAAAGCTCTCATTTCCTTAGGTTTTAGGCTTTCTAGGAAAGTCCCATGATGAAGGAGATATGTCAGTTTCCCATACCAAGACTCCCACCCTGGGGAAACATATAAATCTTCATGGAACCATAACGCCAATTCATTCTCCCACCCAAGGTCTTCGTTTACTTGGTCCTGGGCTTCAATGACCAATTTACACAATCCTTGTCCCTTAACCAGTTTGGCAGGTTTTATATCTAGATCAAATTCTTGGACCATTGCCATCCAATTTCCTCTTCTTTCCCCCATCTCTTGTTGAATGAATAGGGATCAAACTGCAGGATGAGCCACAATGACTTTGGTGTGATTTTTTAGGATGTAAGATCTGATATGTTTTACTTTCTTGTACACCACATAAGCCTGCTTGTCTATAGAAAGGTAATTTAGTTTGACCCCTTGGATATTATTTCTCATAAATGAGACCAACTCCTCATTGTTTTCATCATCCTTTTGAGTCAAAACTACAACTAACGATTGGTTGGAGGCAAAAGTATAGAGGAAAAAATCTCCGCTAAAGTTGGGACTTCGCAACACTGGAGCTTAAGATATTGTAGTCTTAATATCGCTGAAAACACTTTTCCGTTCGTCATACCACTTAAATTTAACATCTTTGTGGATCATTTTTGTAAGGGTTTGATAGTTTTAGTGAAATTGGGGGTGAACTTCCTCACAAAATTGATTTTCCCAAAGAAGGATTGCATAGTCCTTTTTTTGTGTGGTAAGGGAAGCTGAGCTATTGCCCTAATTCATTCTCGGTCAATGAGAATTCCTACTTGAGATATAATATGACATAGTATCTTCCCTTCCTCGACACCAAAGATAGTTTTCTTAGGGTTTAAATATATACCGTATTTCCTATACCTTTCGAAAATCTGGGTTAGGTGTTGGATGTGATCTTCTCTATTCTTTGAATACATAGTCATGTAATCCAAATAAACTACTACACATTTATTGATTAGTCCCCAAAACGCTACATCCATGGAACTTTGGAAGGTTTCCCCTACATTTATTAACCCAAAGGGCATGTGTTTATAAGCAAATTTTCTCCACTTGGTTCGGAAGGTAGTTTTCAATCGATCTTCCTCTGAAACTAGAACCTAGATATAACCTGAAAAACCATCCAGCAGGAAAATGACCTCAGAACTAGACATGGTTTGCATGAGTTTCTCCATTGGTGGGACTGGGTAGTTTTCCTTTTCAGATGCTCTATTGAGGTTTTTGAAATCCACACACAGGCAGATCTCCCCAGAATTGTTCTTGATAGGAACTAAATTTTCTACCCAGGTAGAGTGTCTAACCTGAAAGATAATTTTAGCATCTATTAATTTATTTAACTCCTGACACATGAGGGGTTCCAGAGATGGGTCGTACTTTTAGATATTCTATTGGAAGGGTTTTACTCTGGGTTTTAACGAGATCGTGTGTTGAATGATACAAGTGTCATAAGTCCTTAGATCTCAGTAGGACCATGCAAAACCATCTTGATATTCTCTGAAAAGTTTGAGATAGGCCTTCCTTTCTTCTTTAGACATTGTCTTGCCTATAGTTTTAGGGTTTTCCAGGGTTCCTAAGTTTATAGTCTCGTACATGGGACATGAGCTCCCTGTCTTTGTGTTTTTTGACCCTTTAAATCTTTCCGTTAAGTCAAAGAGGTTTGACAAATTGGCTACCACTTTCGGTATCATGTGAAACCTTGGTTTTTCATTCGAGTGATCTCTTCCACCTCTTTGTTCATGGGGATTGGTTTCTACTAGTTTCTCCTGGAATATTTCATCGTCAATAACCAAACCTTTAAAATTTTACTAATTGGTTAAAATTTTTATGATCTCTTCATATCCTTCAAATACCTTCCAATTAGAAATATTGTTGGCCAATGATGGTTTGTAGAGTAGCTCCACAGTGAACTAGGAGGCTTCATAGTGTTATAAATGGGATAGCCTTGAGGAGATAGTGTTCTAGGGATCACTGTAATGTTGAAGGCTTCAAAATGTTCTATTAGCCTGTGCACTTCCTGTTGATAATTCCTCAAGTGGGGAGAGTTGTAGTGTATAGTGTTCCTTACTTGCCTAATGATGATTTCAGAGTCTCCGAAAATGTTTAGTTCTTTAACGTTTAAGTCTATGGATTTCTTTATCCCTTGCACTAAAGCGTCATACTCGACAATGTTATTAGTGCATTCAAATTCTAGTATGCAGGATAGGAAATTTCGTTTACCCTTCTGATCAATGAGGGTACACCCCGCTCCTGATCCTTCTTGTGACTTATAACAATTAAAGTAAAAGGTCCATACTTTTGAGAGAGAATCGTCATATTTTCCATGCTTACTAACTTCTTCCTCTCAACCTATTTTCTCGGTGGTTTCCAATAGAGGTTTTTGATAGAAGAGGGTTTCTTCCACCGCCGTCGATACAATTTCTTGAAAAGTCATATCTAAGATTTGAGTAAGAGGAATATGAGATGAGAGAGGGGAGAAATTACTGAAATCAGAGTCGCAAGAGTAGTTTCCTAGCACGAGGAAATCTGTCGAAGAGGGTTTGTTAAGGGCTTATAAATTGGCGACAATATGTTTGAGATACCTTTCCCTATCGATATTGATCATGTTCACGTGTCCCTTTAATGGAAACCAAAGGTGAGCCCAATATGTGCTAAAGTATCCATTCAAATTCTTAGACCAATCTCGACTAAGTAGCAGTCCATAAGCTTCTGGTATATCTACTACAATGATGTCAATTACTTGAAAAAATTTCAGGTGTGTCGCCATTTTGATCATAACATCCTTGAGTTCTCCCATAAATTTCACTTGGGTTGTGTCCAATTGTATGACATGTTTATCAATTTTGAGAGGGATTGTGTTTAATTTCTTGCATACGGATAATGGCATAACATTGGAGGATGCCCCTAAGTCAATCAAACAATTATGGAGGTTTTTGTTGAAGACTTCAAATGTCAAGAGGAATGGTGGGACAAAAGGATTTCCATTTTTTACCATAAGAGAATGTGTTTATAGTTGGTTTATTTCTTATATCCGTGAGGGATGGATTTTCTCCTTGGTTAGTTCTTGTTATAGGAGTTTCTACTAACTTCAAGGCTTGTAACAAAAATTCCTTTTGCTGGGGAATTCTACACATGTCCATGACCGATACATTTACTTTTAATCTTTTCAAATCTTCTACTATGTTGTAGTCTAACTTGGGAGATTCTCATGCATGGTTGTTTATAGGATTTATTTGGGAGACAAAATGTTATTTCGGGTGATCGGATGTTTTTTTTCCTCTTGAATTTTGGGCAACGGTAAGGTTGTTTGAGACTGGATGACCCCTCCTTTGAGTTTGCACAACCTAGATCTCTGTGGGTGGTTATTGAACCTCAAATAGATCATTGGAAGGCATTGGAAGGTCAAGGTACCACAACAACATGGTTGTTTCTTCCTGTGGGTCAACTTCTTCCTGATAAAAAATATTCATCGTTGAGCCACGTGATTGTTCGGTAAGGGAAACTTCATCTAGGAAACGATTGGCCATACAATTCATGGCATGCACCCATTGTGGACAGTCTCTTTCAGAATATTTCTCTTGATGATAGGTGCAGAAAGAATCTTATGCTACATTTCCCAGGTCGATGTTTAAGTTGGTCGGGGGAGGTTCAATTTATTTGAACAATGGGTTTCTTTTAAAAAAGGGTTTATAGGGCCTTTGGCCTTGTTTTCCTTCTCTTTCACTTCTTTTCATGTCTATGATTTTTTTTGATAACTTCTTTATCATCCATTTTAGGTCCTCTATGTCTCCACTTCCTTTTTCAGGCCCTTGTTTTGCTTGTTTCCTTGGGGGTCTGGTCAACGAGAGTCATATACTGGGTGGAGGTTGATATTCCTTCTTAACTAATGAGACCTGGCCCTCTTTACATCCCTTCATTTGGAATTCAATTGTTTTGGCTTCCTTGAAATTACCATCTAGGGTTGTTTTGGAAGCCTTTTTTATAAACATGTAAATAGAAGCAGGGAGAGCATTAGCATATACTTTGATTTGCAACTCATGAGTGAGTTTATCTGTGGGTTGGAATTTTTTTAGGATAGTGGTGAATCGTTGATTGAATTCTTTAACCTTTTCTTTCGAACTCATGGTGGTGGTGAACAACTCAACCATCAAAGCTCCTGTAGTGGTTTCTTCTGCAAATTTTTTGTTAAGCCCTAATATTGGCTCGTTACCCCTTAATT
>JASDQU010241917.1:130858-147894 GCA_032191745.1 Picea mariana
AAGCTAGTACAGTTTCCACCGCATTCATGGAAACAATTTAAAAGATACATGGATACCAAAAGATTATTGTAAGTGACAGAGATCCCATCTTCACTGGACATTTTTGGACAGAATTATTTTCTTGTTTGGGTACTCAATTGGCTCATAGCTCATCCTATCATCCTCAATCTGATGGACAAACCGAGATAGTGAACAAATGTTTGGAAGACTACCTTCGTTGCTTTGTCTCTGATAAACAAACACAATGGCTCAAATGGTTACCCTTGGAAGAATGGTGGTATAACACTTCCTTTCATACTGCAACAAAAATGACACCATTTATGGCACTTTATGGATACCACCCTCCTTCCATCACTTCTTCTCTAAAAGAAAAATCTACGGTTCAAGTAGTGGAAGATCACATCGAGAATCAACAACAAGTTCTCCAAATCTTAAAGGACAACTTGACAATGGCACAGGATCGCATGAAACAACAAGTAGATCAATATCATAGTGAAAGAAGTTTTGAAGTAGGGGATTGGGTATTTTTAAGATTACAACCATACAAATAGATGTCCCTCAAGCAATCCATGAAGGATAATAAATTATCACCAAAGTACTATGGCTCTTATAAGGTGTTGCAAAATATTGGTACTATGGCATACAAATTGGAGCTGCCTACATCTTCATGAGTACACCCAGTTTTCCATGTTTCATGCTTAAAGAAGGTTATAGGCAACAAGATCCCAGTTCAAACTATATTGCCAGAACTTGACAAGGAAGAAAAAATCATATTGGAGCCTGAAGCCATCACTGACACAAGAATTCGACAGCTGAGGAATAGATCCATTTCAAAGTATCTCATTAAATGGAGGAAACTATCGACTGAAGATTCCAATTGGGAAGATGAGTGTTTTATACAAAAGCATCCAGAGTTACTCAAGCATTGCAGACAAGATATTATAAGAAATCCTTTTCCTCCCCTCAATATAAAAATAATTCTGCAATAGTTTGTAGAGTCACAGTTGAGGCCCTTACTTGAGGAAATTCTGGGTTACAATAAAATGAAGGTAAAAGGGGTAGATGTTCACAAAACCACTTTTATCACTAATTGTGGTACTATGTCTTATAAATGCTTGCCTTCAAACTTATCTGATGCAAGTACCACTTTTAAAATACCTATCCACACTACTCTTGATGAATTGATCAACGTCCAAATCTACCCTGATGATCTAATCATATGCATTAAAAGGCTGATAATTACCTCGGAGTTCCAAGTGTTAATTCTGGGTCCTTTCAAAATTTCTTTTGTCCTGGATACTAACTCTTGCATTCTACGTGATTTACTAAAGAAATTGTTTTCCTACAACACTAACGATTCTTGCGTGAAGCATCGCAAGGGACCAACGTGGAAATTCCTAATGTTGTTAGGTTTTTTTGTACACTAGTAGCCTAGTTTTGTTTTCCTTTTTGTTCTTTTTTTTTTCTGCCTTACATTAGTCTGATTTCTGCTTTTTGTTTTAATTTTTCCTAATTCTTTTACGTCCTGTCATTAATTGCTGCTGGTTGATTTTTGTAGATTTAATTCTATCGTGATTTTATTGCTTACTATATTCTAGTTTATTTTTGTCAAAATAGGATGATTGGATCATTTCTGCCACATTCACACTCCTGCAAAGCATTGTTAGTCAATAACAATCAACTTACACAATTGTTGCGATGTTCCCCCTGAAGCATACTAGAATTTGTTATCTTCTTTCACTGTTGTTTTATAAAGAGCTTGGTTATCTCTCACTTCTTCTTGCCATTTCTTCATCCCTTTGAAATTTTAAAGAGAAAATCTGTCATTTTTCTCCTTGAAGTAAAGAGTAGATTCTGGTTGAATGATTATGCATACAGTGGTAAAACCCCTCATACTTAACACTTTTCATAAGTTATTCCCAAATTCCTGGTCATTTTCCCATTAAATCCACTCACTTCCCCATATTGCATAATCTTCCTGGTTATATCTTCTTGACCTGTTGTTCATGGTCTAGGAAACCATGAGTTCTGAGTTCCTAAATCTGTTGGAAACAAATTTCCCTGTGGAGTCGCGAGTTTGTTGATGATTAAAATCGCAACAAATTTTTTTCCCACTAAGTATTGATAAAGCCTATTATTATAAGCTGACAAGATATATAATACTAGTAGGTGGGACCCTCTTGTATACTCGAGATCAGATCTGGTTCTTATTTGATGTTTTTATTGTTGTTCGACACTGCTTATAGGTTTGAGCATGATTGAAGATCAATGTTGGTTCTATTCACAACAAATGGATGATGGATAATACATGTTTGTTCTCTTGATCTAGGTTATAATGTCATGTCATAATGGCTTATGATATCTATTGTTACTCCTTGATTTACTACTTACAACATCTACAAAAGATACATGTTAGTAACAACAAAAGAGAAATTAAAAGAAGTGAGCAATATGAATAAAATCCAAAAGAGAGAAACTATGCTATTATGCTATATGATGCTACAGTATGTATTTAAAGTTAAATTGATTGTTTTTAACAAGGTTAGTGGCCACATGATTTATTGGCTTATATGGAAAGACATGGGACGTGCATTATGGTGCAATTGGAAAATGATAATGTAACTTAAGGTGGCACATTTTGGATGTTGGTTTCAAGGCATGGTTTAATTAAATGAATAGTGGGATGGCATGTAATAAGGAATTGAATGATTGGAGATTGAAAGTGACGTGCATTTATTGAACGTCATTCCATACCCCTCCCACTAGTCGTCACCCTGGCTGGCTATTGTCAATTTTGTTCGTTATGCTCTGACTTTTAAGCAGAGGGAAAATTGCTCAACCAATTTGCGTATTAGGGTGATCTTGGTTGCAGGTATGTATTTTTGGCCATCCATGAATTTTCTCTGGTTATGAAATAGATATTGGCTCAGTATTTATGGATTCGTTCTTTCTTTAAAGTCTGGAAACTGTGTACTTTGGTGATATTTTTCTGGATGATTGGTGTGGGATTTTATTACAATAATGTCTGAAGTTATAGATTTACTAGTCGTTCTGAGTATTGGTAGCCATAAAGTCTCTCTGTCATTCTTTATGGTTTTATTCATAGGGTTTCATTTGTTTTAGAGTGGTTTGTATTCTATTGTCATGGGGTTTTGAATGCTTGTGTCACTACACATTCCTTCACTTGGGTATGAATTCATTCATGTTACTAATGTCACACAGGGGGTTGTGATGATTGTTGCAAAAGGTCTAGTTTGATATGACTGCTATTTATCAGCCCTATCTCGATATTATTGGGTTGGTTGGGAAGGCCACAAGGATTATACCCTGCATTTTCTAGGTCTCATTACAGAATCAAAATGGAGCCTTGCCACTCTGTTCGTAGTCTCCTCTATCACGAGGATTGTCACCCTGACTATGAAGACATGTGTGGTATAGCCTTTGCATGCGCCATGGGTCTCGAATATTTTCACTTGGTGTCGGGAATCGATTCCATGTCTCCCAGTGTTGATCTACAGGGCCAATCCTTGATTATTCACAGTTCAGTTTTGATAAAACAAACCCCTTATGTCAAGTTGTATACATGGTCGATGATTATGAGTTGGTAATGCATCTTTGATAATGTTCCATTGTGGACTTGTCTCTGTTGATTATCTTGATAATGGTTTTGGTTATTGTGATAGTCAAATCGATAGGTTCAACATTGAAATTGGTTAATTGAAAAGGGGTTTGATACACAGTCACTGTATTTTGCATTGGGATTATTGAAATGTTAAATAGGAATTAGTTTACAATTGGTTAATGCACAATGATGCATGGTATGTGTTGCATTCCTACAACATGAGTTAACAGTTACTATGACTATGTTTTCTTAATTTCTAAATGGGTTATTGCAATTGTTATGATTATGGAATTTTCATCCATTGTGTATGATATGATTATTTGATCGCGCCTTTAGAGAGGGTCATGAGATTTTAAATATGTTCTTGTTGCATTGTGATTTATTTTCATTGAGAAATTGGGCATGCTATTGCTGCCTCGTTGTATTGGATAGATAGCCCAAAATTTTGAGTGTTTAGAGTAATGAAAAATTGGACCTGTACAGTCATAGAAATACACTTGTGTTTTTGTCGAAGGGTGTTGTGTATCCCACAACATAGCGTGATTTGAAGTGGTGATTGTTGTCTGTATGTTTAAATGGAAAGTCAGGATCTGTGCAATTTAAATATGGATTATGGTGTTGACTGTCCACTATGTATATTAAATGAATGCCATGTTTTCTAACAGTGGTGGGCACAGATGTTGTGAAAGTATAACCTCATTTCAATTTAATTAATAAATGAGTTAAATGACAGAATCGAGCATGATTTTTATGTCTATATTTGATGATTGAAATAATTGGCAGTGGTTGATGAGATTGGTGCTGAACAAAGTATTCATTTGGAAATTGCTTAAAATGTTAAATGGACAAATGAAAAAAGTAAAGCTCCTTTATAGGTTGTTGTGAAATGCATATTGTCTTGTTTGATGAAACTGTGTTAAATATTTGATTATGAACAGTGAGCAAGTTGATGTACAAAATTGTTCGAACTTTACACAGTAATTGTTTTTTGGGTCACAGTGGTCATTTAGTTGGTGTTATTTCTTTTTACATAATGGTTTTATGGATTAATTAATTAATTTTATGAAAAATTCCCGCTCTCTTCCCCACCATTATATCTATTTTCTCTAATTACAACCCCATCGCCTTCCCACAATCATTTTCATTCCCTTTTCTAAAATTGATTACAATCAAGGAGAACTCTGTATTGAAGTAGTTGGAAGTTACACTTTCTTGGTTGGATCATAGTGATGTTTTCTTTGATCTGCATTACAGTTGATTGTTTGTTGTCTTTAAGTAGAACCCATGTTCTTTTCCCCTTCATTTTATCATTTTTCGCTAAATGCAAGCCCCTCGATATCCCAAGACCTTTTCTTCACCCCCTGCTCATTGAAAACAATTAAGCAATGTATATGGATTGGATTGCATGAGATTGATATGTTGTTGAGCCAAAATCTATTTCATATGTTTAAAGACTTGTCATGTATGGTCGTTAAAGGAACTATTTTCTAATCAATTATGCATACAAAAATGGGTCATTCAAATAAAAGGCTGAAAATTGAGGCCTAATATGCCCCTGTCAAAGAGAAGGTTGCTACTGCCCCTTCCACACCTTCAAATAATTATGATAAATCTGTGTCCTCCCATATACATTGGAAGGATGATTGCTCTCATATAATCAACGATATGAGGCTTAAATATTCCACACAGCCTGAGGCAGGTTCAAAAAGATTAAAAGATGATAGCATCAATAAGGGAAAGATTTTGGACAAAATGCTTTATTTTTGGATATATAAGTAATATATTTTTTGAAAATAATTTAAAATATCAATGAGCTAAATTGTCAAATGTTAATATGATGATGGGAGTCACAAGGTTCTTAACTAACTAGTTATGTTATGATTTTTATGAGCTAAAGGGAGTCACAAGGGGTCCTAGATACTATTTATTATTTATTTATAACCCTTATTATGATTATTACTTTTCCCCCTAACTAAAATGTTGGTTGAGTTTTAGCTAACTTAACTAATGAGGTGATTCAACTACCTCAACCAATTTTGATTTTCTTAAAGGAGAAAGGAAAGGGGGGAACAGAGGAAAGATAGAAGGAGAAACATACTAAGGTTGTCTCTTTGATTTTATCTTGAGATAGTTTAGTTTTCATTCATTCCTTAATTTATCACAAGCTTAATTCTCTTTTATGATAACAACGTCTTATTTTAGACAACAACATTCAGGGTTGAATTACATTATTCAGACACTTTTTTTCCAGAGGTGTTGATCTATCTTTTATAGTTTTTGTAGACTTGTATGTTTTTTAATTAGTTTTCCTGACTGACAAAGGCTATTGTGCAGATTTGAGTGGGCAACAATATGTGGCAAGTTGATCCAACTTTTAGAGTTCAGTTTTGGTTTTCTGTCAGAGGTCCTTTTGTATGTTCCATCGGGGATGTCTAAGTTTGACTTTGGTCCACAATTTATGTATGATATTTTGTAAAGGGAATGACTCTTTGGTGAATTGGAATGAAATAAAGGATTTATTTATGTCTCATCTGTCTTGATTATCGTCTTGGAGTATTTACTTATGTCTCTAAATTTATTTCAACAACTATTATATTCAGAAAATCGTATAAAAAGTGAATTTCTAGAAAGCTTTTTATTTAAAAAAGACTAGCCTAAGCACTCATCACTAATACTTGTGAGTTAGGATGATATTTTTGTTGGCTATAAACATAGGGTGATATTCCTATCTATTTTTCTTTAGCCAAGCAGAATCTGAAAATGCTTGAGTAAGATCTTTTCATATCTTTTCCCCAACAATCGTGAGAATGATTGTTAATATTATGTGAGAGATGATATCTTATGATAGGTTTAGGAATATGAAAGGGAGTGGCGATTAAAGGAAGGATATAATAAGGTAAGGTAAAATGTAGAATTATGAAAATAAGGTAGGATAAATGTAAACCAAAACTTGCTCATAATTTGTCCAATTTGTTTCACACATTTCACAGTTCCAATAACAAACTCAGTTGGAAAATCATTACCTTTGATTACTTGTAACCATGATTTGGATCACCTTACATTTTTTTGAAGCTGGAAACGGAATTATGAACCAAATTTGACTTTGATGAAATTTTTTATTGTTGATGTTGACTCCTTACTTTCTAAATAAAGAAATGTTGTTGATTGTTGCGAAATATGGAATTGTTGATGGTTGATATGAAACTTTGAAATTGTTGTTAATGAATTTCATGATAGAATGCATGAAATTGTTTCATTTATCTTGTGAAAACTATGCTAATGATCAACATACTAGAATTGGAAATAAGTTGACACCTAGAAATTTCTCAAAAAATGTTATAGGGGACTTATAGTAGCTACCAAAAACTTTGTAACTATTGAAATTCTAAGAATTGTAAGGATCATATTGATCTGGAGATCCTCGTGTGGAAAAAATTGAACAATAATCTCTAGAATTGGACTAAATTAATCTGTAACTTCCCTTTTTTCCATATATATCTAAAAGAATATCTAGAATGTTGAGAATTAGATTATGAAATTATGAATAGGAAACAAAAATCTTGGTCATTATGAAGACTGTTGAAAGATTTAGCTATGAAAACACTATACTATAATTATGAAAATTTGAAGACTTTTACAATCTTTGAAATTTTAATATGGAGCAATGAAGAGAAAAATCTATCTACTATATGTTTACAGGATCTGATCTGCAAATTAATTCTCTGTAACTTTATTTGAAAAAGAAACCCTTCTTGGAAAAAAATAATTCCCCTCTTCATCAATGGTATTTATCTTTTAACTGATCCATTATAAAAAGTTATCTCTGTCTCATATGGTCATAACTAATAAGTATTGAGTTTCCCTTTAAAAATTTTAAAATTGGAATCAAATAAAAGATCTTAGTCACCTGGTTTGAATTTCTTTTTCTTAATGAATTTGTCATGCTATTTCATTCTCTACTATTGGATGATAGTGGTGTGTTGAATTACATCCTACCATATCTTATCCAATTCATTGAGTTTTGATATCATGTGTTGTTGAGCATCTGAAAGATCAATTCCTAACTAGGATGTTGTCCTGAAATGTTTTATTTGAAACTCAATAGGGAGAAGAACTTGTTTATCATATACCATCTCATATGGTGTATGCCCAGTTGTATTCCTCCATGTATTTCGATATGCCCAAAGTGCCTCCGGAAGCTAGTCTTACCAATCTTGATGGTGAAGATGAACTGTTTTGGTCAATATGGATTTAAGAAATTTATTTGTTGATTCCACTTTCCCATTGTCTTGTGTATTGTACGGAGAAGAATTATGGTGTTTGATCTTATATTTCTTTGTAATTATATAGACAAGTTTTGATGTAAACTGAGCACCTTGATCTATGCAAATTTCTCTTGGAACACCAAAATGAGTAAATATATCCTCAAGTAAAAATTATACAATGACTTTATCAGTAGCATGAAGAAGAGGTTTGTATTCTACCCATTTACTAACATAATTAGTACATACCAGAATATACCTATTTTTACTTGACATTGGAGTGATAGGTCCTACAAACTCTAGAGCCCATTTTTGAAAGGATCTATGAGTACATAATATTGTAGAGGAATTTCATCAACTTGCACTAGTTGGCCCATCCAATGGAAACAATCACAACTTCTAATTTACTTATTGGCATCTCTGAAAAGAGAAGGCCAATAATACACCAGATAAAGGACTTTGTATCTAGTTCTTTTTTCGACAAAGTGACCTCCACATGGTTCATCGTGGCTTGCCTTTAATATTTCAAACACTTCATCCTCTCATACACACCTTCCAATAACTAGACCATGCCCAATATGGAAAATTTCTCAACCAATCCAATAATATGTGGCACTAAGTATGACAATCCTTTTCTTGTACTTTGGTGAGAGGTGTTGATGAAACTTTCTTGTAGCCAAATAGTCAGTGATATCTACAAACCAAGGATATTCAATAGATATTTAAAATAAATTCTCATTAGGAAAATTATCACTTGTAGGAACTAATTCATCTTCATTGTGAATCCTGGAAATAAAATATGCAACTACATTTTCACTTTCAAGTCTATCTAATAGAGTGATATTAAATTCTTGTAGTAGAAGAAGCCACCTAATAAATATGCCATAAGTAATTGGTTTTTTCATAAGATATCTGATGGAATAATGGTTAGTGTGAATAAGTATCTCATAACCAGTGATGTAGTGTTTAAATTTATTAATGGCATGCACTATTGCAAGAAAATACATTTCTGTAACTGTGTAATTCAATTCACTGGGTGCTAGGTTTTTACTAACAAAATAAATGGCAGAATAAATCTGATTTTATTTTTTTCCTAACATTTCTCCTAAATATGTATCTAAAGAATCAACAGATATGTTAAAGGGGAGAGACAAATTTTTCCCTCTTAAAACATGAGCTACAAAAATATGTTATTTCAATGTTTCAAAAGTAGTGTGTCAAGGAATATTGCGAAATAATTCACTATCTTTAGTGAAAATTTTAAATAATGGAGATGTTTTTGTGAAATTTTTGATAAATCTCTTGTAGTAGCCTACATGTCCCAAAAATCTTCTCACATCCTTTTGGGTATTTGGAGCTGTAATTTTAGAAATGATGTTTACTTTTTCTGGATCAACCTTGATCCCTGCAGATGATATACAATGACCCAAAAAAATTCCTTCAATACGAAATATATGGAATTTTTCTTGACTTAATGAAAGACCAATTTCTTGATAGATGATAAAAAAATTTCAATATTTTCTAGTGCTTCCTCAAAAGTATTTTCACAAATAGTGAAATCATCCATATATACTTCTACAAAATCGTGGATCAAGTCAGAAATGATACCTAGAAAAAACATTGAAAATTAGTAGGAGAATTGCATAACCCAAAAGGTAGTACTCTGTAAGTGTAAGTCTCCCATGGGAATGTTAATGTAGTTTTGTCCTAATTTTCTGGAGTAATTTAAATTTGATTGTAAGCGTTAAACCCATCAAGAAAAGAAAAAAATAAATTCCCCTTCTAAGCTATCTAAAACTTGATTTATAAATGGATATATGAAATTCACATTGGATATATGAAATTCACATTTAGTAGTTTTTGCAGTTCTTCTTAGTAGTTTTTGAAGTTCTTCTTTTACAATTTCCTTCAAAATTGGATTCATACATCTTTGAGGTTGTCTAATTGGCCTAAACGTTTTCTTTATATAAATGTGATGAATACATGTATTGGGATGAATTCCACACATATCAGTATATTCCCTTGTGAATGCACTAAAGTGTTTATGTATCTTTTGAATTAATTTTTCTGTTTTAAATTCTTCAAGTTTATAGTTTATATTTCACGTTTTCATTTGATCAATTTCAACAATAGTGCTACTTGACTTTGATATTGAATTAACAAAATACATTGAACCAAAAAGTGTTGATAAAGTCTCCATAGTACAAGTTTCCTGAAATGTTTTGTCCACAATATGATCAAAAGTGTTCTACTCCCCAAGATATTGAATAAAATCATAACTATTGATAAAATTGATGATTTTTTTTCTTCAATATCCTCTTTTAAATTCATGGTTGGGTCAATAGTTAAAACGTGTTTCACTATTTATTCTTCATTATTTGCATCTTGAAAGAATTATGTAACTTCTGATTAAGTTAAAGCTTTGGAAAGTGGATATAAATTGAATTTCTTACCTGAATTCCCATGTGCAATTGTCATGTCTCTAGATCTACAATTGATAAAAGAATCAATTGTAGCTAGCCATGGCCTTCCTCATATTAATGGGTTACCCCCCAAGTTTGATTTAGGTTTTACATGAAAAGTTATATTTAGGTTGTAAAACAATAAAATCTACAAGGTACTGCCAAAAATCTAAAGAGACTATGATATCCTCTAATACACTTTTTAGTTTTATTGTTAATCTATTTGCTAGTTGTATAACTGTAGGTGTATGAAGGAGATTAGACAATTGTAATTCATTCATAGTTCATTTTTTCATAACATTTATTGCAGCTCCTAAATCTATTAATGTGTTTGCAATTGCAACATTATTGATATGAATTTTAACAATGGGACTACTAGGCTCAACATATTTTTGCATAAAAAGTTTACTTGCCATTGTATGTTCCAATTTACTAATAACTTGCATTTTTTGTGGGTATTTTTTCTTTCTCCATGATTTCTTTAAGAAAAATTCTCTCACAATCTTAGCATAGATTGCTATATCTATGATTTCTTGAAATAATGGAATTTTAAAACTTCTTTAAATCATTCAATAAATAATATTTAGTTTCTTTGATTTCCTTATCTAAATTCAACTTTTATGGAAAAGGAGGAATTCTAGATTGTTGTGATTTATTTGTTATAGAGGAAGACATTTTTTTATTGTATTAAAACTATCATTATTGTTTGCTTGATTAGGAGTTTCTTCGTCTATTGGTTCTTCAATAATGATAGGAGCATTCTGATGAATTACTTTTCCTGATCTAAGATAAATGTCATTTAGATCAAGAGGACTAATCGTATAGGTGGGAAAAATTTGTAGCTCATCATTATAAGTGGGTTGAACTACTTTATTGTTGGTGTTAGAAATGGGTTGTGTAGGTAGGTAGGTAGGTCTTGGAGGTTGATTTGATGGTAATTTTAATTATTGAGGTTGTGAAATTTGTGGTTGTTGTGTTTGAGTAGGGTATGTTTGTTGGATTTTTGGGGGATATTGGGTTTGTGAAGGATATTGTGTGTATTTATTTTGTATAGGATAAGGATGAGAATGCATGGTTCCATAGGCATATCCTTTGCAATATTGTTTCCAAGGTTTATTCTGAACTTGGTGTGGTGTCCATGCTTACCAAGGCATAGGAGGAATCCAAATTTGTTGGGGGTATTGTTTATTTGAAAAATAAGAATTTAATTGTTGGGAAGGGTCTTAAGATATACTTGAAGTCCTTGGATGAAAAGGTATTTTTGGTGCAACAAAACACTATTGTTTTGTAGCTTCTTGCTTTCCATGGTAGACCCCTTTAAGTTTTGGTAGAGATGGGAAATTTTTTGTAGCATGATTTTTTGCACATATACCACAAAGTTCAATATTGTCCAAAGGGAATTCTCTTAATGGCTATCTATTTCTACATTTTGGACAAACAATATTTAAGGTTGCATTTTCTTCCTCTTTATTTTGCTTAATTTTCTATGTATCTAATTGAGAACCAAGAGTACCAAGAATATCAATTTTAAAATTGTCTAATAAATTGCCAAATTCTTCTTTACTTACCCCACTAGTTATTGATTTGTTGACTCTAGATATAGTATATCTATGTCCCTTACCACATTTGTCCTTTTCTCGAGAGATATGCATACATAGATCACACATTTTTGGATAGATTAAGTGAAAAATATCACTACCCATGAGATTAATCACATCAATCCATTCATCTCTAATTCTGCGAAGCAAAATGACTTTAAGAATGTCCAAATCTAGATATTTTTCCTTTCCATTTTAACAGTATAATAAAATATTTCTAAATAATCCTCAAGGATTTCATTCTCTTTTTGTGTAATTTTAAACATTTCTTTTCTCATTCCTTGATTTGAAAAATAATCATGATACTTTAAAAGAAACATTTTTCACATTTCATCCCATGTTTTGATAGTATTGGTTCCCAAACCCATAAACCAACATAAAGAACATCCTTAGTGTAGTTGTAAAAAGATTAAGTTTTTTAGCATTAGAATAATAATCATAACTGCAATATAATACGTCAAATTAGAAAATAAAAGTCTTTGAGTCCTCAGCTATCATACCATGAAAGCTGGGTAATGTTTATGGTGGTATGTTCTTCATTTGGACTATTACCATTGGATCCATAATTAGGAACCCAAGTTCATTTTCAACAGTTGATGTTACTCTACCTTATGTAGTTTCTTGCCTTTCTTGTCTCTCTTCCTCTTGACCTCTAGGTCCTCTTTCCTCTTCTCATTATCCAAATATTTTAGACATGTTTTCTTTCCTGAAATATATAGATCCCTCTGATGAAGCAGAGAATTCTAGTTCCTTAATAGTATTTTCTAAAAGCATAATTTATGGCTAACCAATGATCAATTTTTCTTCCTGAGGATGGGATGAGAGTATGTCAACTTTTTGTGATATTTTAGGAATCCTCTCTTTGGAACTTACATCACCAAATTTTATTTGTGAGATCACAATCCTTCCTGATCACCCTCCACTTATAATTCTACCTATAGTTAGGTTAGTGGATGCAGTGGCTCTTATTGTATTACATGATGGAGTGGCTGAATTGGCGGTTGGTGTAGTCCTACCAAAGATGATTTTAAGGGCTAAATTTCTCTCATGGGCTAATTTTCCAAGGTTTTTCCTAAAACAAGATTCGTTATTCTAAAAATGATTCACCCAAATTCTATAGGATAAAATTATTTTATCTTAAAAATCGCCAAAATTTTATACAAACTATATAAAAACCTTATAAATTTTAATATTTTTACAAAAGTATCACCAAACATTTTATAGTTTGCATATGAAGGATTAGTTAGATTAGCCAAGGTTTCTACATTTTAAAATAAATTTTCATCCTTAAAATCATCCCTAAGTCCTACCACTAGTAAATCTACCTCTAGGATCTATTCGTCTATTCATGCATTATACTTATCATGATATAAATTGGTGAATAGAGACTCACTAAATATCTACATATAGTGAATGTGTTAGACTATTATAAGATAAAAAAATTATAGTAAATTCATCTTTGTGTCTTACTGCCTATATCCCATGCATTCATTCCTATATGCATTTAAAATGATAGTTTAAAAAAAGGAGAAACTAATTCCTTTTTGCACTTCCCTGGAAACGATGCCAAAAATCTCAGTTAGTTCAATTTATCAAACTTTGTTACATCAAATTCATCAATCCAATATTCATAAATTGATGAAGTGCATACACTTTATATGTAGGATTTAGTTTATGACTATTTCTAGATGAACAAATGCAATACTAACTTATTATATCTCTGCTACATAAATGATTTTAACAGAATTAGTGCAACACTACATAAATGATTACAGGAACTTGAGTATGTTGATCTACTGAATTATCAATTGCAATGTATGTTACAGTATTTCAATCATTATGTAAAATAAAGGTTTCTATAACAAAATGAGATAATGTTTTAATTAACAAATTGTGCACTAGTATTCCTGCAGTCTATAAAAAGAAAAAATCATAACTTGTATTGAATGCTATGAGAAAATAAATGAGTGTAAATTAAATCACACTTGCTTCTTAAATAAAATAAAGTCTAACTAGAAATTAATCATTGTATACCTCACACAAGGGGGTCTCCTAGTTTGGATAATGTTGCTGAAACACTATGGATCTAAGCTGAAAGACTTAACACTCAGAATGCATAGGATAGGTAGTCAACAATATTTGTATTAATTCTCATAATCATTGCTATATAAATATAAATAGAATAATATTACAATTGTTCTCTATATATCATGTAGGCTCTAGGTTGTAGTTTATATAACTTTGCAATTATTCCCTTAGATCCGTAGCCTATAGATTCTATAACAAAATGACTAAAAAATAGAGCATGCATATTTTACAGATCCGATATGTTTTGATCATGGCTCGTTGATCTTATTTTGATGACTCATATAAAGAGAATTTCATCACAGTGATGTATGGAATTATCACATTTGATTCACTAACACATCATGTATGAATTTGGCACCTATAGGTTTGGATGCTCTGCCATAGAATTCTTTGTTGACCTAGAGTTTTACTTCTCTTCCATTTTGGTCTTGCTGAATCTGAATCTAGGTTGATAGGTAATAAACCATATTGTGATGATTTCAAACCTCCTCCAAGTCATGGTATCTCCCTGGAATATGTGCAACCTGGAATATATATTTTCTACAAAATCTATGATTTTGTAGCGACTTGTTAATAAAATGGCTTTCATACTAAATTGCATATAGAAAGGTGAAGATACACAAAAATTGACAATTTTTCCTTAAATTAATCCTTGATATACATATCTTGGTGATAGTGGAATACTTGTGGAAAAAAAGATAATAATAGGGTATACGAGAGTTCAGAGGCATATATTTAGAAGGAATTTTATGCATGAAAGTGACAAAATTAGTTAAATAAAGGACCAAACACCACTTACCAAAAAATTTGATGAGATTTTGATAGGAGATATATAATATGTATTATAGACCCTATGAAATTTTCAATCTTTGATTCCAAGGCATTCGTGAGAATTGATCAAAACAATGGGCCACTCGCTTTTTATGAGTTTTTTTGGATTGGTACTATAGTGGTTTGTAGTTTATTTTTGTTGGGCATGTGTTATATTATTTACATGACCGAACCTAGATTTTGTGTTGTTTTGTGCATGTGGAGGGCTCACAGGGGGTCCCAAGGGGATGGAGGCCCTAAAAATATTTTTTTGGCAGTTTTTGCATATTTTTTTAGTTATTTTCGGCACATGGTTTTTTTAATTTTGGTTAAGGAATTATGGTTTTTAACTAATCTAGGACAATGGATTAGAGGTTTTGGATGATACAAGACCTATATATATTGTATTGTAAACAATGAAGATGAATAAAGAATTAAAGGTTCATTTCTAAATAGGTCGCAGTTATGGAGATTATTGTAACAGAGCTCTAGGGGTTTATTGTCAAAACTAGGGAAGGAGCATTGGGCATTAGTAAAGAGGGATTTTAGGTATTTTTTTGGCACTAATACTTATGGATTATGCTACCAAGGAAGACAATGATTGGATAATGTGTTGGAAATACATAGGTTGTTGATGTAGACTATACTAGAGATTTAGATTGCAAAAGATCTACAAGTGGGTGTGTGTTTAACTTACTTGGAGAAGAAATATGTTGGATGAGGAAAAGACATGTAGTGGCACTCTTGACTAAAAAATATGAATACATGACAACCACTCAGACAAGAAGGGAAGAAATATGGTTACATATATTTTTTTTAGGTTTTGGGTTGGCATAACAAGCTGTAAGGATAGATTGTGATAGTAGATAGTTAGAGTGTAATATTCCCAGAGAAGAACCTTACTTATCATTCAAAGACAAAGCATATTGAAGTTCAACATCACTTCGTGAGAAACAATGCTGAAGAAAATAAGGTGTTTCTAATGAAAGTGGACACTTTGAAGAATGTTGTATATTCATTGACAAACTTTGTGAGCATCAAGAAGTTCTCTTGGTGTAGAGAAACAATGGGATTTTTTTCCCTAGATTGTTGACTATGTAATCATGTGATCCCCTGTGTGCATAGAAAACAACAAGGGGGAGAATGTTTTGTATGTGTTATATTCCATGAATGACCAAATGCAGAGTTTATGTTGCATCAGGTGTGGGTAGTGGGGCAGGGGTCACAAGGGGGAAGAGCCTCTAGATTTGTCTTAGTGGTTTTTGCATTCCTTTTTGTTGGTTTTTTGGCACATGGTTTTCTTCGATGGTTTACTAATTTCGGTTAAGGATTTAGGGTTTTTGAATAATCTGAGTCAATGGATTAGGGGTTTTGGTTGTCGTGGAATCCTATATATATTGTATTGTAAACACAGAAGAAGGATGCTGAATAAATAATTAGAGGTGCAGCTCTATACAGGTTGTTGTTTTCTCGGTTTGGGTTTCGAGGATAAAATATTTAACAATATTACCAACTTAACAATAACTTTTCTGAGTTCTCATTTTTAAAAATGGTGCTACCGGTAGCACCCCCCTCCCTTTTTAGGTGGTATTTTGATACATTAAATTTTTTGATCCATAATATTTCCATGATATTTTTTTTAAATGCTTATTTTTCATCTATTTTCAAATTTTTCAAATTTTTTTATTTTTATTTTTTATTCAATGGTGTTTTTAGTCATTTTTCTATGCTTCTTTCAATCTTAAAAATATTTTTTACCATTTACTTTTTTGAAGTACGTTTTTTCATATAATTGTGTCTCCTTAATTAATTTAATGTTCCATACTTTTAAAATATAGTGGAAAACACCATTTTTAACACATTGTTTACCTTTACTTCAATGTATAGAAAAAAAATGAAGTTAAATAACACTATTTTTATATTTAACAAAAAAATATAATTCATTTTTTTTAATAAATTAAAAACAAAAAAAAAGGCTAGGAAAAATAAAAGAATTGAACTTAAAAAAAATTACAAAGCAAATTTAGATAATAAAAAAGATTAAAGAGAAACTTAAAAAACTAGAGAGGGGAATACACACACACACACACACACACACACACACACACACACACACACACACACACACATATATATATAAACTAAGCCTAAAAAAAAGTAAACAAACAAATTTATGGCCCAAAAACTTTACAAA
>JASDQU010241917.1:150977-162357 GCA_032191745.1 Picea mariana
ATTTAAATATTGTTTTTAAAATATATGTTTTTGAATTCTTTTGTCTTTGATTTTAATTTTAAAGTTTTAGTTTAAGATTTTTGAATATTTTTTTGTTGATTTATTATTTTATTTTATTTTATTTATTTATTTTGAAATTTACATTTTAAAGGTTTTTTAATTATTCTTTTGTACAAAAAATATATAATTTTTTTTTTTAAATTATTGTTTTTGGAGAAAAATTTTAATTGTTTTTTGTTTCTTTTTAGTTATTTTTCTTTTTCACCTTGTTTTTTAGTCTTTTTTTTTTAAATTGAATTTAGAATATAATTTTTTTAAATGCCTTATTTTGGTCATTTAAAAAAAAATTAGTTGCGAAGATTTTGTTCTTTCTATTTATTTATTTTTTAATGTAAATTAAAAAAATAAAAAATAAAATTGTAAATAATATTTCAAGTGACCATTTGGGGTCCAATTTTGGGTTGTTTATTTACGTAGTGTTTTTTTGTCAATATCACAATTTCAATTAGGTCGTAAATAGCTATGATTTTCATGTTTAAGAAAAATCTTTTTGTTTTACGTAACATCACTTTTTGATTTAGGTGTTGACTTTAAGGTTTTTTTGAGCTACTATTTGAGTTTCGAAGGCCATATTTGAAAAATGTTGTAATTTTGATCCCGTTTAAAAAAATAGTGCTACTGGTAGCACCACTTTTTGACTTGGGGGTTGATTTTCATGTTTTTTATGCAAAAATATGGGTTTTAAGGGATAGAGTTCTCGTTTTGAGGTCACAATTTTCGTTAAGTTGTTAACTATGTTATTTGTGTAATGTGTGTTCCATTGTATCTATTTTGTTTCATTAAGAAACTATTTGGAAATGAGTTAACACCAAGCAGTTTCTCAAAAAATGCTACAAGTGAATTTTTCTAGCTATCAAAAACTTTGTAACTACTGAAAGTCTAAAAACTGTAGGGATTATATTGATATGGAGATCGTCATGTGGAAAAAACTGAACAATAATATTTAGAAATGAATCAAATTGATTTGTAACTTTCATTTTTTTCATATCTATCTAAAAGAATATCTAGAATGTTGAGAATTAGATTATTAAATTTTGAACAGTAAAACAATTCTTGGTCATTTTGAAGATTGTTGAAAGATTTAGCTTTGAAAAAACTATAATGTAATTATGAAAATTTGAATCTTAGATGGGGTGTTTACAGAAACAATGGGTGGAAAACTAGTGGGGAGGACACATGGCCTAGTCTCGCGCCACCGTGATCCAGCTCAGGTGCACCCACCTCCACCACTAACTCATGAATTTAAATCCTCGACCGATGCTCCTCAAAATTTGTTCGTATCTGGTCTGGTGTAACATCTTGGTGCCTCTCTTCATGGGAATGTTAATGGTAATGGGTTGGACAAAGTCACAGTCCCATCACCCATCCTGGCATGGTTCTTTTAGGCATGTGTTATGGAGTGTCATGGATCTTTCGAGCCCTTGGCCTCTAGAGTCTTGGCCTCCTCCGGTAGTTGTTCCCATCCTCTTCCTCTGGCTCAAGATTTTGTGGGCCACTCAAACCTCGGCACCTAGAGCCTCTACTCTAGTTAGTCATTGTTACTATGTGTATCTAGTCTCATGCTATGCGATTAACAACTTTCACTTTTTTCATGCGCTCCTCTTCTAGTTTCAGGTGACTCTCTCGATGCCTTGAATCAGAGGTAAGTCAAAAAGGGGTACGGCCAAGTATGTGGCTAGAGGAAGGGAAGTGAGAGGGCGTGGCCAATAGGCACTTCCAAGCTCTCCTCTAGAACCTAAGAATGTCTACACCCCAGAGCCCCTCATCGATCCCACTCCTTCCTTCACTTTTGTCCTGCCTCCTCGAGACACCACTCTGGACTTTCCCCCATTTTTGTCTCCCTATTCTTACCACGTCGAATGGTTCGAAAATCATGGAAACTCCCTTGGCTTCACTCCTAGGCTTAGTTCATCCCCCACCCCACTAGCCTCCACCTCCCCCTCCTCTATCTCCACCTCCTGTCACCTCCACCTCCCTCATTCCCTCAGCTCTTCTCTCCTATTATTCCTCCCCCATACCTTTATCTGACTCCTTGAATTCCTCCTCTCAATCACCTCCTCCTCCTCTGCTCTTTACTGCTTTCTCTCACTGCCCAGAAAGGAAATTTTTTGAGGAGTCTTTGGACGCCATCAAGTGAGGAATTGAGTACATCAAGGGCATGATCAACGAGATGAAGCACAAGGAAAAAGAGAGGTGGGACCGAGTGGAGCTTCTGATGAATTTCCTTTAGGACCTCAGGAAGGATATCTCAAACAAACAAAAGCTCGACAGAGACACCATGCATGTGCAACAGGTTTTTTCAGAGTAGAGGCTCGACCCCGGCACTGGCTAGCTCCTTTTCGCTTCGGTTTCCTATGTTTTTTGTGTTTTCAGCTAGTATAATTCACAAGCTTTTTTCCCTACGTGGCCTCTCAGATCTAGGTATTTTTGGTCTTAGCATAAGTCCAGCCTTTTGGTTTTGGTTTGTTTAGTCTAGCCTACATAAAAATTTTCCTACGCGGCACATTAGATCTATGTCTCTTACAGCTATGCAAGTCATGAACACTATGAATTTTTGGCCATGTGGCCACATTGGTTTCCCACCAGGGAAATGTTGTCACAACCTTCTATGATAGCATGACAGATGTTATTTTTTCTGCTTCTCAAGTTTTAATAAACTTCCTAACTTACAAAAAAAATATTATGAAAATTTGAATACTTCTAAAATACCATAAATTTTAATATGGGTCAATGAAGAGAAAAATGTATCTACTAGATGTTTACATGAATTGATCTGCAAATTAATTCTCTACAAATTTATTTGGAAAAGAAACCCTCCTTGTTGAAGTAAAAATAAAATTCTAGAACATTGAAATGTTGAACATGAACTTTTAAAGAATCCTATAGATGTTTTGAAAATAATTGAATCCTGTCCACCAGATCACTGATTTTCAAATAGAATTCATGCATAGTTGTGTTAGTAAATTGGTTTTCACAGTTGCACTCTTATTTTTATTTTTTATTATTGCTGTGTGTGTGTGTGTGTGTGTGTGTGTGTATAATTCATGCATAGTTGTGCCAGTAAAATGGTTTTCACAATTGGACTCTTATTTTTATTTTTTTATTTGTATATATTTATTATTATTATTTTTTCTCCACACACACATATGTATATATGTATATATATACATGTATGTGTGTGTGTCCACACACACACACACACATGAAGGGTCACAGGGGCGATGTCGGGCATCGACCCAAACCTCCATGGGCCAGGCCATGGAATACATGTACACACACACACACACACATGTATGTATATGTGTGTGTATATGCATACATACATACATTCTATATATAGACACATAGACATACAGACACATGTTTATGTGTATATAAGAGGAATAAAAATCAATTTGAGATGGAAGAAGGGGATGGATTTCCCTTACTAACTATATCCATTTCTAATTGTTGTAGTAGATTGTGGATAATTATTCTCTGTTCAAAGGATTTTGATATAATATTAACCTATGTCCATTTACCAAAAAGGAAATTTTCTCTTCATTAATGGAATTTATCTTAATTGATTCATTATCAAAAACCTTCTTTAACTCATATGGTCCTAACCAATGAAAACTAAGCTTTCCTTTAAAAAATTTAAATTTGGAATCAAATAAAAGAGCCTAGTCACCTAGTTTGAATTTCTTCTTTCTGATGAAATTGTCATGTCATTTCATTCTTTGCTACTATATGATTGTGGTGTGTTTAAATGAATCATGTCATATCTCATTCAATTCATTGATTTATGCTATCTTTTGTTGTTGAGCCTCTAAAAGATCCATCCCTACCTTGGATGTTGTTGTTGGAAATACTGAGAGGGGGGGTGAATTAGTATTTAGAGCAATTAGTATTTTTGAACTTGTACTTCAATCGGATCATGTATTCAATTTATATCCACTCAACAATGAAGACTATCCAATGAACAATGAATAATAGTATAAGAGATACACCAGTACACCATGCACAATATATAATAAGTAATCATGTATTATTGTTCAAAGGAAGTAATGACTTCCAAAGGTGGCTACAACTTCCAAATATAAAAGGAGGGATAAAACCCCAAAAGGAAGATACAATCCTCCAATATCAAGAGAGGGTTGACCTCTCCATCCTTGCCCCTTCCTTCCACCCAAGAATATATGAGAGATAATAAAACTTTATATTAAATTATCACCATCAACCAACCATCACATAGAACCTGATAATGCTTCATGAGACTTCTTCAACTTCTACAATTATTCAATTATTGGAATACTTTGACCCTATAGATAATATTACTCAATGTATTCTCTAAAACCTATCCAAGTTTCACTCCTTGAATCCTCCCAGAAAAGGAGTTATAGAGAAAATGGTAGACCTTATTCAATTTTGGTTTATTCAGGAGAGTGAAATTGTACAGAATGCGTTGCGCTCAATATTTAACATCAGATTATGAAATTCGTACAAAGGAAACTACAACTCGTACTCTTTCCAACACAATTGTTCTAACTTAATTTGGATTCTCTATGAATACATTATGAATATTTTACCTGGAACACTTGTTTATGACTAGCTTCAAGACTAGTAAAAAACCCTATCTTCCATAGAGTATCTCCAAAATTATAGTGAATAAAGAGCTGAAATTTGTACCACAAGTACCTTGATATTTCTTCTCAATAGCCTCCAAGTTTCACCATCTGAATCGTTCTAGAAACAAAGTTATAGTGAAAATGGTAATATGACCTATAAATAACATACCTTAGAACACATCATTAAAACACATCGCCCTCCCTTGAAATTTGGCATTATTTACTTCAAATTTCCTCAGAAATTCGACTTATATCTCATTTTTCATTAATAAACTGTGTGTGCTGAAAAATGAATGTATATGAGATGTATGTATGCCCTTTATGTCACTTCCTTTTAACAATAGGATCGGCATGTAGTTTTTTCTTCAATTCACATTGTCATCTTAAAAAATTCATTTCTCCTCAATCGTGAGGATCCACATGATGTGATACATATCACCGGAAGCAGCATGAATTATATTATCCATCCATGGGTGTTGTATTTGCATGTGTAATTTCCTTCATGTCTATCTATTTCGATCAACTATGGGGTCCAAAATCCAATGTCTAGGGTTGACATCAATGACAATAACCAATGTTCCAACAATCTCCCCCTTTTTCATTGATGTGAACACTCATGCTCCCCCTATCGTCATGACCCCAATTTCTCCCCCCCCTTTGACATCAATGGAAAAGGATGGGGCTTCTCCCCCTGATTTCAATGACATAAGGTGACCTTCTTATTTGGGGTTGTTCCCCCTAAACATATGCCACTCAATAATAATTCATCCTTATTTTTGGTCTTTGGGACTTTTTCTTCCTTGGAATCCTTTTGTGTGGCTTTTGTATTCTCTCTCTTCTTCACGTCTAGGATGTATATGTTGTCCGGTCTTCTTGTTGCATCTGAACCAATCTTTTTGATTTCTTTTCTCTTATTTTACATTTTCAAAAGTCAAATGTAAGAGTGTATCCTTGATCACATATTTTTCTCAGACCGAGGAGATTATGCTTCAGATCTTCAACCAATAGGACTTTTCCTTATTTTACATTTTCACTTCCAATATTTATAGTTTCTTTTCTAAGTATTTTGGTAGATGAGTCATCTCCAAATGCAACATTTCCACCCTTTTTCTTCAAGATGACAATTTTTCTTTGATCTCCGGTCATATGAGATGAGCACCCTCTGCCTATGAACCATTCATCTTATTCTTTTCATTTTTTAGTGACCAATGCTATTCGACAGTTTTTATTGTGTGGAATCTCTTTCGTTTTCCATGTTGTAGTTGGTATAGGGACATTTGACATAGGATTATATTTTTTCATATCTTTGCAATATCATGCTTTGTGACGAAGATTATTTCACTTGTAACATACAATATTTTGATCCATTAATGGTTCAAATGGATTACAAATTCTATTGACAGGTCTACGAACATTTCCATATCTACTATTTGCATCATTCATGTAGCTTGTGTAGTTATGCCTTTCATTGATTCTACAATTGATTGCCTTGTGTCCAAAATTTCCACAAGTATAACAATGTCAAAGAGAGAAATTTTGATACCTGGGAGTGAGTGATCTTCTTTGTGGTGTGGTCCATCTGGTTTCACGATCTATTCTTCTTTAGTTTCCTTCATAATGAATGCTTTCATACCTAATGGGAGAGGATCTTCTTGATGTCTCATTCCTTCTGAATTCTAGTCTTCTATCTTGTTGTTCAACTTGATCTAGAGTGTTGGCTTCATAATTTTAATCTTCCTTCTCTTGTTTTGTTGTCTTCAAACTGTCATTGTATCCTAGTCCTGTCTTGTCATTTGGAAATATTTTCCTACTAAGGATCTCATCTAAGTTTTTGGTGTTTTTTTTCGAACTTATTCAACTTTTCTATTGTCAATAGTAGATCCCCTTTTGTGTGATCCAATTCTTCTTTCAATTTATCATAATCTTCTAATTGTTTCCTCAATATTTCAATGGTATTTTCAAGAGTGTAATTCTCTTCTTCACAACTACTCAATTCACCTTTTAGTATTATGTTTGTTCTTCTAAGCTTGTTATTTTCAATTTCAACATGCTTCAACTTTTCGATATTCTCATCTTCTTGTTCACTCTCTACATTGTCTTTGTATCCCAAAAGGAATCAAAGTTGGTTTCTTCATCTGAATCTTCTTCATAAATGATTTATTCTTCTTTAGAATTCTTGTTATCATCATCCTGGGTTTCTTGGGTTTTGAGGATGATTTCTCCTCCACCATTATCTTCTTCATCACTCTCACCTGAGGAGATGTCATCATCCTTGGAGTAGAATATATTTTTATTGTTTATACTTCTCTTTTTATAGTAGTATTTTTCAGCAATATGTCCTATTCTACCATAGTTAAATAATTTGAGAGGAGACTTACCTTTGTATCTACTAGTTCCCTTCTAGAGCCTTCTTATGAAATTTTATATTTCTTCATCAAGGTCATTATCCTTGTCTTTTGTCTTATTTATGGCTTTAAAGGCTACTTCATTGTTTGGCTGGTCACTTTTTGTACCTGTTCTCATTTCATATGCTATAAGAGACCCATGAAATTCATCGATTTTCATTTTGGTCAAGTCTCTAGTTTCTTCAATGGCAAAGACCTTAGCATCGCACTTCAAGACAAGTGATCTCAACACTTTTTGTACAACCAAGGATTCATTGATATATTCACCTAATCCTTTGATAGAATTAACAACTTCATCAACTCTAATAAAATAGGTTGCAATATCTCCCTTTTCATCCATCTTTAAATTTTTAAATTCTACTCTATGTCATTGAAGCTTGACCTGCTTAACTTTTAGATCACCTTCATAGATACTCTTGAGTTTGTCGCATACCTCTTTAGTGGTGATGCATCCCATTACTTTTCTAGAAATGGTTGGTGACAATTCTCCTAGAACAACATGTCCATCTTTTGAATTACAACTATAATCTTCTTCTCATTTGAATCGGTTGGAGCATTCTTTGGGATTACATAGCCATTTAAAACTGAGTACCAAATGTCTACTCCCAAATATGTTAGGTAAGTTTCCACTCTATCACTCTAGTATGCATAATTTATTCCATCAAATCGTTGAATCCCATTTGGAATGTGCTCATGGTCATCCATATCTTCTCAGGATTTTCCTTTCAGTGGTAAAATTTTTCTGAAGTAAACCTTATCTAATACCAATTGTTGCAAATACTGAGAGGGGGGTGAATCAATATTTAGAGAAGTATTTTTGAACATGTACTTCAATCAGATCATGTATTCAATTTATATCCACTCAACAATGAATACTATCTAATGAAAAATGAAGAATAGTATAAGAGATATACCAATACACCATGCACAATATATAAGAAGTAATAATGTCTTATTGTTCAAAAGAAGAAATGACTTCCAAAGTTAGCTACAACTTCCAAATATAAATGGAGGGATAAACCTCTGAAAGGAAGATACAATCCTCCAATATCAAGAGAGGTTTGACCTCTCCATCCTTTCCCCTTCCTTACACCCAAGAATATATGAGAGATAATAAAACTTTACATTAAATTATCACCATCAACCAACCATCACATAGAACCTAATAATGCTTCCTGAGACTTCTTCAACTTATACAATTCTTCACTTATTGGAATACTTTGATCGTATATATAATATTACTCAATGTATTCTCTAAAACTCCTCCAAGTTTCACTCCTTGAATCCTCCCAGAAAAGGAGTTAGAGAAACAATGGTAGACCTTTTTCAATTCTAGTTTATTCAGGAGAGAGAACTTGTACATAATTCCCAGTGCTCAATATTTAACATCATATTATGAAATTAATACATAGGAAACTAAATCCCGTACTATTTCTAATTAAATTGGTCTCACTTCATTTGGATTCTATATGAAGACATTATGACTATTTTAGTCGGAACACCTCTTTACGAACAACTTCAGGACTAGTCAAAAACCCTATCTTCCATAGAGTGTATATCCAAAATTATAGTGAATAAAGAGCTGAAATTTTTACCATAGGTACCTAGATATGTCTTTTCAATAGCCTCCAAATTTCACCGTATGAATCATTCTAGAAAAAAAGTTATAGTGAAAATGGTAATATGACCTGTAAATAACATACCTTAGAACACATCACCAAAACACTTCATCCTTCCTTGAAATTCAGCCTTCTTTACTTCAAATGTCCTCAAAAATTCGAATTATATCTCTCTGTTCATTAATAAATTTGTGTGTGTTGAAAAATGAATGTATAATCAGATTTATTTATATCCTTTATGTCACTTCCTTTTAACATTAGGGCCGACATGCAGTTTCTTCTTCAATTCACATTGTCATCTTCAAAAATTCATTTCTCGTCAATCGTGAGGATCCACATGATGTGCCACATACCACTAGAAGCACAATGAATTATAATATCCCTACATGGGTGTTGTATTTGCATGTTTAATTTTCTTCATGTCTATCTATTTCGATCAACTATGGGGTCCAAAAGCCTATGGCTAGGGTTGACATCAATGACAACAACCAATTTTTTAACGGTTGTCTTGAAAGTTTTTATTTGGAACTCAATAGGGATAAGAACATGTTTAGAATATATTATCTCATATGGTGTATTCCCATTTATGTTCCTCCATGTAGTCTGAGATTCCCAAAGTTCCTTTGGAAGTTGATCTGCCCAATCTCAATGGTGAAGATGAAATATGTTGATCAAGATGGCTTCAATACATTTATTTGTGGTTTACACCTACCCATTGGTTTGTTTATGACATGGAGAAGACTTATGGTGATTAATATTATATTTCTTTGTAATTGTCTAGACAAGTTTTGATGTAAATTGAGTGCCTTGATCTGTGATAATTTCTCTTGGAACACCAAAATGAGTAAATATATCCTCAAATAAAAAAATTTGCAACAAATTTATTGGTAGCATGAAGAAGAGGTTTATATTCTACCCATTTAGTAACATAATCAATACATACTACAATATATCCATTTTTCATTGACACTGGAGCGATAGGTCCTACAAACTCTAGATCCAATTTTTGAAAAGGCTCTATGAGTACCTAAGGTTGTAGAAGAATTTCATCATCTTTCATTGGTTGTCCCATCCACTGGAAACTCTCACAGCTTCTGACATACTTATTAGCATCTTAGAAAAGAGTAGGCCAACAATACCCTAGATGAAGGACTTTGTATGTAGTTCTTTTGTTGGCAAATTGACCGCCACATGGCTCATTATGGCATGCCTTTAATATTTAAAACTCTTCATCCTCTCGTACAAACCTTTGAATAATTAGACTAGGTCTAGTATGGAAAATTTCTCCACCAATGCAAGAATATGTGGCACTAAGTATGACAATCCTTTGCTTATCCTTTGGTGAGAGGTGTTGAGGTAAATTTCTTGTAGCCAAATAGTTAGTGATTTATGCAAACCAAAGAGATTCAATAAATATTTAAAATAGATTCTCATTAGAAAAATTATAATTTACAAGAATTAATTCATCTTCATTATGAATCCTAGAAAGAAAATATGCAACTACATTTTCTCTTTCAGGTCTATCTAATATAGTGATATTAAATTCTTGTAGCAAAAGAAGCCACCTAATAATTCTTCCATTAGATATTGGTTTTTTCATAAGATATTTGCTGGCATAATTGCCAATGTGAATAAAGGTATCACAACCAGTGATGTAGTGTCTAAATTTATTAATGGCATGCACTACTACAAGATTTGGTGTTCATAATTGTGTAATTCAATTTAGGGGGTGTCAGGTTTTTACTAACAAAATAAATGGCATAAGAAATATGATTTTCTCTTTTTCCTAACATTGCTCCTAAAGATATATTTGAATCATCAGTGGATATGTTAAATGGGAGAGACCAATTTTTCCCTCTTAAAATATGAGCTACAGAAATATTTTGTTTCAATGTTTCAAAAGAAGCTTGGCAAGGAATATTGCAAAAGAGTTCGCTATCTTTAGTGAAAAGTTTAAATAATGGACATGTTGTTTTCGTGAAATTTTCAATAAATCACCTATAGTATCCTACATGTCCCAAGATTCTCTTGACATCATTTTGGGTCTTTGGCATTGGAAGTTTAGAAATGACTTCTATTTTTGCCAGATCAACCTTGATCTCTGCAGATGATATACAATGACCGAAAGCAATTCCTTCAGTAAGAAATATATGGCATTTTTCACGACTTAATGAAAGATTAGGTTCCTTACACATCATCAAAATGTTTTCAATATTTTTAATGCTTCCTCAAAAGTATTTCCACAAATAGTGAAATCATCCATATATACTTCTACATAATCATGGATCAAGCCATGAATGGTACCTAGAAAAACTCATTGAAAAGTACTAGGAGCATTGCATAACACAAAAGGTAGTATTATGTAAGTGTGCATCCCCGATGGAAATGTGAATGTATTTTTATCCTAATATTCTTGAGTGGTTTGAATTTGATTATAAAGGCTAAACCCATCAAGAAAAGAAAATGTTTTTTCCCTAGTAAGGTTTCTAAAACTTGATTTATAAATGGTAGAGGAAAATGGTGTTTTAAGGTAGCTTTATTCAATGACTGATCCAGGTGGATATCAGTGGCCACCCACCTTTTCCGACTGGCTCAAAACAATTTTTTGGCAATTTTGGCAATTTACTATTTTTAGCAGGTTTTGACTTCCGAGGCCATTTTGAGGGCCTAAATGAAGGTTTTTTGAGAT
>JASDQU010241917.1:163042-173733 GCA_032191745.1 Picea mariana
TTTAGCAGGTTTTAACTTCCGGGGCCATTTTGAGGGCCTAAATGAAGGTTTTTTGAGATCGAGGTTCTCAATGATAGTTGAAGGCATGATTGAGCTCCCTAAATGAATCTCCTCAATGATACCTTTCCAACGAGATATCACATGCTTAAAACGAAGATCGTATGCAAACGTTACGACCCCGGGAAGTTGATGTACTAACTTACCCAAACGGGGCCCACATGACTTTTGGCGCTTCATCTCCTAGGGTTAGGTTTTTGGATGTCTATGACTTTTGGCATTCTTGTCTATTGTAGAAAGGCCTCTAGAGCCTCATTGTAATCATCTTCTCACGGATGTGAGTAGCAGCCACATCTCTTCTCAGAGATACGCTACCAGCGCCCTAGCTAGTTTATTTCCATTCTGTCTGTAAGCATATTTCAGTCATTTGTTATTAATGAAATGAAGTCTTATTTCCGCTGCATCTCTACGTTTATGTGTATTTCTGTATTTCATTGTGTTCCTACATAAATCCGGATCAATGACCTATAATCTATGAAAACACACCATTTACCATTATTTTTAGGAACAATTACTAAAGGTGAAGCCCATTAATTATAAAAAATTGGATATATGAAATTCACATTTAGTAGTTTTTGCAGTTCTTATTTTACAATTTCCTTCAAAATTGGATTCATACATATTTGGGGTTGTTTGATTGGCCTAGAGGTTTCCTCTATATAAATGTGGTGAATACATGTATTCGTATGAATTCCATGCATATCAATATATTCCTTTGTGAATGCACCAGAATGTTTCTGTATCTTTTGAATTAATTGTTCTTTTTGAAATTCTTCAAGTTTATAGTTTAAATTTAGGGTTTTTCCTTGATCAATTTCAACAGTAGTGCTACCTGATTTTGAAATTGAATTAAAAAAATACTTTTAATAAAAAAGTGTTGATAAATTTTCCATAGTAAAATTTTCCTAAAATTTTATGTCCAAGATATGATAAAAAATGTGCGGTCCCTCGGGATAATGAGTAAAATCAGAATTATTAATAAAATTAATGATTTTATTTTCTTCAATATCCTCTTTTAAATTCATAGTTTTGTCAATAGTTAAAATGGGTTTCACTATTTATTCATCATTATTTTCATCTTGAAAGCATTGTGTAAGTTTTGATTCAGTTAAAGCTTTGGAAGGTGGATATAAATTGAATTTCTTAGCTAAATTGCCATGTGCAATTGTCATGTTTCATGTTTGACAATTGATAAAAGAGTCAAATGTAGATAACCATGGAATTCTTAATATTAATGGATTACAAACCAAGTTATATTTAGTTTGTAAAATTGTAAAATCTACAGGGTACTCCCAAGAATCTAAAGAGATTATGATATCCTTTAATTTACATTTTCTAGTTTTATTGTTAATATATTTGCTAGTTGTAAAATTGTAGGTGTATGACAGAGATTAGACAATTGTAATTCATCCATAGTTTCTTTTGTCATAAAATTTATTGCAGCTCCTAAATCTATTAATGTGTTTTCATTTGCAACATTATTGATATGAATTTTAACAATGGGACTACTAGGATCAACATATTTTTKCATAAAAAGTTTACTTGACATTTGATATGTCAATTTACCAATAACTTGCATTGTCTTTGGGTCTTTTTCTTTCTCCTTGATTTCTTTAAGAAATATTATYTCACTATATTAGCATAGATTGTTATATATTTGATTGCTTGTAGTAATGGAATTTTAATACAAACATTATTTAACTCATCCAATGAATCATATTCGGTTTGTTTGATTTCATTATCTAAAGTCAACCTTTCTAGGAAAGGATGAGTTCTAGATTGTTGTGATTGTTTTATTGTAGAGGAAGAAGTGTGTTTTATTGTATTATAATTACCATTATTGTTTGTTTGATTAAGAGTTTCTTCCTATATTAGTTCTTCAATAATGATAGAATCATCCTGATGAATTACTTTTCTTGATATAAGGTGAATGCCATTTATATCAAGAGGAGTAATTGTATATGTTGGAAAACTTTGTATCTCAGCATTGTAATCAGGTTGCACTACTTTATTGTTGGTGATAGAAATGGCTTGTGAAGGTAGTTGGGTAGGTCTTGGAGGTTGATTTGATGGTAATTTTAATTATTGAGGTTGTGAAATTTTTGGTTGTTGTGTTTGAGTAGGGTATGTTTGTTGGATTTTTGGGGGATACTGGGTTCATGAAGGATATTATGTGTATTCCTTTTGTATAAGATAAGGATGAGTAGGCATGGTTCCATAGTCAAGTCCTCACCAACCTTGTTGTCAAGGTTTATTTTGCAGTTGTTGTGGTGGCCATGATTGCCAAGGCATAGGAGGAGTCCAAATTTGTTGGGGGTATCATTGATTTGAATAATAAAAATTGAATTGTTGGGAAGTGTCTTAAGATATAATTGAACTCCTTGGCTACCAAGGTATTTTTGGTGCAACAAAACATAGTTGTTTTGTAGGTTCTTGATTTCCTTGGTAGATTGTTTTGAGTTCTGGTAGAGATGGGAAATTTTATGTAGCATGATTTTTTGCACATATACTACAAAGTTTAATATTATCCAAAGGACATTCTCTCAATGGATGTATTTTTCTACATTTTGGAAAAAAAATAGTTAAGGATGCATTTTATTCCTCTTTAGTTTAATTAATTTTCAATGTATCTAATTTAGAACCAATAGTACTAAGAACATCAGTTTTAAAATTATCTAATAAATTGCCAATTTCTTCTTTACTTACCCCATCGGTGGCTGATTTTTTGACTCTATAAATAGTGTCCCTATGTTCCTTTCCATATTTGGAATTTCCTAGAGAGATATGCACACACAGATCACACATTCTTGGATAGGTGAAGTGAGAAATATATCCTTTACCCATGAGATTAAGCACATCAATCCATTCATCTCTAATTCCATGAAGAAAAATGAATCTAAGAGTGTCCAAATATAGATGGCTTTTCCTTGCCCTTTTAATAGTATAATGAAATATTTCTGAATAATCCTTAAGGACTTCATCCTCTTTTTGAGTCATTTTAAACATTTATTCCCTTGTTCCTCGATTTGCACAATAATCATGGTACTTTAAAAGAAACATTTTCCGCAATTCATCCCATGTTTTGATAGTATTAGTTCCCAAACCCATAAACCAATGTAAAGAAATGTAAAGCAACATCCTTAAGGGTGGCTGGAAACAAATTATGTTTTTTAGAATTAGAAGAATAATCATAACTGCGACATAATACATCAAATTATAAAAAAAAAGTCTTTGTGTCCTCAGTTAGAATACCATGAAAGTTGGGTAATGTTGATCGTGGTATGTTTTATTAATTTAGACTATTATTGTTGGATCCAGAATTGGGAAACCAACTTCATTTTCAATAGTTGATGTTCTTGTACCTTCTGGAATTTCCTGTCTTTCTTTTCTATCTTCCTCGTCTCCTCCAGGTCATGTTTCCTCTGCTCATTTTCCAAATATTCTAGATATTCCTATAGTCTATAGAAAGAAAAATCATAACTTGTATTGAATTCTATGAGAAAATAAATGAGGGTAAATTAAATCACACTTGTTGCTTAAATCAAAGAAACTTTAACTAGAAATTAAGCAACATATACCTCACATAGGGGGCATCCTAGTTTGGATAATGTTGTTGAAAACACTATAGATCTAAAATAAAATACTTAACACTCACAATGCATAAGATAGGTAGTCAACAATTCTTCTATTAATTATCGAAATCATTGCTACATAAATATAAATAGAATAACATTACAATCGTTCTTTATATAAATCTTGTAGGCTATAGGATATAGTTTATATAACATTGCAATTATTCCCTTAGATACATAGCTTACAGATTCTGTAGCAAAATGACTAAAAATCAAAGAATGGATATTTTGCAGATCTGATATGTTTTGATCGTGGATTGTTGATGTTATTTCAATGACCCACATAGAGAGAATTTCGTGACAATGATGAATGCAATTTTCACATTCGATTCACTAACACATCATGGATGGATTTGTCTCCTATAATTTGGAATTCTTTGCCATAGAATTCTTCTTTGACCTGCATTTTTACTTCGCTTCCACGTTGGCCTTGTTGACTATGAATCTCAACTGATAGGTAAGCAACCATCTTGTGATGATTTCAAACCTCCTCCAAGACATGATTTCTTCCTGGAATGTGTGCAACCTTGCAAAGCTATAAATATTCTACAAGAAATGTAGTCTCTATAGAAATATATAGTTTCTACAAAATATATAATTATGTAGTGACTCGTTAATAACATGAATTTCATACTAAATTGTATATAGAAAGGTGATGATATGGAAAAACAAAAGAAATTACCTTAAATGTATCCTCAATATACATATCATGTAGATAGTGGAATACTTGTGGAAAAATATATGATAATAGGGTATAAGAGAGTTCTAAGGCATAGGTTCGAAAGGAATTTTATGCATGAAAGTGACAAAAAGAGTTCAAATCAAGAACCCAACACCACTTACCAAAAAATATTTATGAGATTTTGATAGGAGATATATAAATATGTATTATAGACCCTATGAAAGTTTTGATCTATGATTCCAAGCCATTAGTGAGAATTGATCAAAAAAATGGGCCACTCATTTTTTCTGAGTTTTTTGGATTGGTACTATTGTGGTTTATAGTTGATTTTTGTTGGGTATGTGTTATATTCTTTGCATGACCAAACCTAGAGTCTGCATTGCATTATGCCTGTAGGGGGGTCACAAGGGGTCATAGGGGGGGAGTTTTTGCATCTATTTTAGTGGTTTTTAGGAACATGGTTTTCATTGATGGTTTTTTATTTTGGTTAAGGAGTTAGCATTGTTGACTAATATAGGTCAATGGATTATGGGTTTTGGATGTCGCGGGATCCTCTATATATTGTAATGTAAACAATGAAGAAGGATGATGAATAAATAATTAGAGGTGCAGTTCTAAATAGGTCGTTGGTTTTCCCAGTTTGGGTTTCTATGGTAAAATATTTATTTAACACGTGTGTGTGTGTGTGCGTGCACACACCATTGTATCATTTTTATTTTTATTAAGAATCTACATTTGGCATCATTGTAATTAATTGTAGAAGGTTAAAATGTACATTTGGTATCAGAGCGGTTATTGGCAAGGGGATTAATTTGTGGTATAAGAGAGTTCTAAGGCATAGGTTCTAAGGAATTTTATGCATGAAAGTGACAAAAAGAGTTAAAATCAAGGACCCAACACCACTTACCAAAAAATGTTTATGAGATTTTGATAGGAGATATATAAATATGTATTTTAGACCCTATGGCAGTTTCAATCAATGATTCCAAGGCATTAGTGAGAATTGATCAAAATAATGGGCCATTCATTTTTTCTGAGTTTTTTTGGATTGGTACTATTGTGGTTTATAGTTGATTTGTGTTGGGTATGTGTTATATTATTTGCACGACCAAACCTAGAGTCTACATTGTGTTGTGCATGCAGGGGGGTCACAGGGGGTCGCAGGGGGGCGGTTTTTGCATTTGTTTTAGTGTTTTTTAGGCATATGGTTTTCATTGATGGTTTTTTTATTTTGGTTAAGGAATTATCATTGTTGACTAATCTAGGTCAATGGATTATGGGTTTTGGATGTCGCGGGATCCTATATATATTGTAATTTAAAGAATGAATAAGGATGATGAATAAATAATTAGAGATGCAATTCTAAATAGGTCCTTGGTTTTCCTAGTTTGGGTTTCTATGGTAAAATATTTATTTAACACGTGTGTGTGTGTGTGTGTGTGTGTGTGTGTGTGTGTGTGCGCACGCCATTGTATCATTTTTATTTTTATTAAGAATCTACATTTGGTATCATCGTAATTAATTTTACAAGGTTAAAATATACATTTGGTATCAGAGCAGTTATTGGCAAGGGGATTCCTTTGTGGTCAAGGGTTTGGATTGGGTCTATGATAAACCTTGTTATAGTGGGATCTCTATGGCATCAATTCTTCACATGAAAACAAATGGTGAACAATTCAAAAATAAATATCTTGAAATTTAATGGGAAAAGTTTTGAGTTCTGGAAGATCAATATGGAAGATATATTGGTGGAAAAATATTAGTGTATCATTGTGTATCAAGGTACTACACCTACAGAAATGTCAACAAAGGTTGGGAAAAGTTGGATCAGAAGGATAAGAGAACAACCCAACTATGTCTCTTAGATTTAGTATTATTGAATGTGTCAGGGAAGCTACAACCAAGGCATTATGGGATAAGTTAGGGGATTTGTATTGGTCAAATCCCCTGATAAACAAATTGTTCTTGCAAAATAAGTTGTACAACTTGAGGATGAAATATGAAGACTGTTATTACACAGTTTGTAGGGAGGACAAAAGTTTGAAGTTTGTAGGTCAAACTGGCGTAACAGGAACCTATCCCACCCAATGTCACCACGATGGGGAGGTTCTTTCTCTTTAGGGAGGTTAGGCCCAAGGGAGACATCCCCAGTAACCTAGAGTTTTGAAGAGGCAAAAGAATAGTAGGTCAAAGACAAGTCCCCCCCCCCTTCACAAGTTACCACCAAAAGATAGTCTTGGCTAAACAACCAATAAAGATGAATAATAACTAAGTAGTGTCCCTGCCCGAGAAAAAAAACAACAACAAACTGATATATGCAGGTCTTGGTTAGCACTTCATGTATATTAATAACTATCTGATATTTAAATAAGAAATTATGGAAATAAATATTGATGAAGTCAATGTTTATCAATATAGCAATGCAAATAATATCACTTTCTCAATAAATACTAAAATGGCATGGAATTCAATGTAACAAATCAACACACCATCTAATAAATGCCTCTAACTACCATTCAATTTCTTATAAAATGAAACGTTGATGCATCAAGATGAAATAACCAAGGGTGACGTCAACATTCTAGGGTTAGCAAGTTAGGGTTAGTGTAGTTAGGGTTTCAGTTTTGAAAGAAGATTGAGAGTTTTTTAGATCAAATCACTTCAATGCTGGAGGCTTAGATTAGTGCCTTAGGGTTTAATGGATTCAACAAGAAGGATGCAAGAGTTGAAGGAGGATGACTAAAGACTAGAGGGAAGGGTTTTGAAGTGCTGCAATGGCAGGGCTTCAGAGACAAAACCCTAGGGGAGAGAGGCTCACTCCAGTGTTGCTAAAGTAAGGCCTCATTCTCTCTCCTCCTTCTTTAGATCAAATTGGCAAAACAACTAGCTGAAGATAAAGCAAAGACAACCAAAGAATGAGGGTTTGAGGAGGCAAGGTGTTGCTACAGTAAGGCCTTTTCAACAAACCCTAGAATGGTATGACCCTGGTGTAGAAGAACTAGGCCAAGGATGTATCACTCTCTTTGGCTTTTGGATAGTACGACTAGCTCAAGGAGAAGAAGAAATGAGAGTGTAGCTATGTCTAAGCTCTTTCTTCCTTCTTCAATGGCTGAAAATTTTTCTATCAGGGGACATGAGACAAGGACCAATTAAATGTGCTTGTCACCTAGGGTTTTGATTCATCAAATTTATAAATAATATGCAAGAAATTTAGACTACAACCATTCAATAAGAAGTTTCGCAGAGAAAACACTTACAATTCATGAAGCAATAACCATGCAAACCCTAGTGGTAACACCTTCCTTCAAGAGAAACACCATAAATGCCAAAAAAAGTCTTCCTTCAACAAGTGAGCCTCTCTTAAATCAGCCAATAACCCCAATAGGGAACTAAAATCATACCTCACTAATGAGTGAGTGATGAATCATGATAAAATGAGGCTAAAAATCCTCAATATATAGTGTATCAATGACCTAATTTACTTTTTTAGGTCATAAAAAGGTCGACAAGGCCATAATACTAAAATCATATTGTTTTTACATTAAATTTTCTTTTTAAAACCTAATTGAGAAAAAGGTGAGATGTCACCCCTTCTAAGGGAGACGTTAGCCCCTTTTAGGGAAAATGCAACAATAAAGAGCAAAATGTTAGCCCTCTTTGGTCCTCTCCATCATGCCACACGTGCCAAATTCCCTATCACACACTCAAGGTGATGTCATGAGCTCATAGGTGATGCCCTGGACCATCCATAGAAAACGTTTCACTAGAAGTGGGTCAATCCCCCTAGGCCAGGCTCTGCCAAAGTGCCTTTGATGAAACGTTCTCTTCTTCTCTAGTGCAAAAACCCTGATCAACCACCATCCTATCTATGCCCCCCTAATGGGGTCTCAACATCCATCTGGTGGGCTCTTCAGCCCCATGGAGATCCGAACTGATCATCTCCCCATGTGTACCAGTCCAAATGGTACTTGTCCGTTGGGTGTGGTCCTGCACATCAAAAGCTACACCCTCCATGGGCTCATTAGTCACAGGGATCATAGCAATGTCAATCACATTTAATCATTAATATTATTAAACATATGCATAAAAACCTTGATACATCAGTCAATAGCTCAAAGACATTACAAAAAACTACAATACAAGATTGGAGAAAAAGACAAGATGTCCTATTGGGCTAGTATCCACAAGAAAAGGGAAGTCTCCAAGAAGGTTTCATCCAAGCCATGTAAGTGAGGTGATGTGGCTAGGGGATGTCCAAACATTTGGGTGAAGTGAGAGCCAGGGATGCATAATGTTATCTGTGGGTGCCTTTGTAGAAGGCGAGTTGTACCTGTCATGGATGCAATTTTTCCAAGCCCGTTCTTGTCTTTATTCTTTTCTTTTATTTTCTTTTTCTTCTTATTTTTCCTTTTATTCAAGGGATAACCAGAGGACACTACCTTGGCATGGTGACCAGAGCTGACAGTGTTACCCACAAGTACTTTCACAGAGATGAGAAGGATAGCTTGTGATGCGACCCCCTTTCCCTTGGCCATGCAACCAAAGATCACTTCCTTGGCATGGTAACCAGATGGTGGTAATGTCATATTGTTAGGTACCCATGAACATAATAGGATGTCTTGTGATGAGACCCCCTATCCTCTTGACTAGGTATTGTTTGTTATTTTCTGGGTCCCTCTTGTTTCTTACTGAGAGGATTTTTATTGCCTTCTCAGGGATCCCTGGGCGAAGCATCTCAAGGTTTTATTTCTAGGATTTTATCTTTTACCGGTTGCTTTTACCTTCTGGGCCTTTATCCCCTTATTCCCATGATATAAGGTGCAATCCTACAAACAGGTCAACCCAATGCCCAGACAAGGGGAATGGGGTAAATGAGTGGGAGATAAGATGAAACAACGGTGCTATGATGGGAGTAGATGATGGCTTTTCAAAAATTGCCCCAGTGGCAAACCAAGACCTATGGGCACAGGCTTGTTAGGGCACCCTGATAATATCCCCAAGTATGGTCAAGTGGGCTAATGTAAGATCCAAGTGGTTGTTAGAGATAAAAGGAATCAGATGCATATATTTTAAAGGTTTCAATCATTAAAAGTGACACATACCATGATACCTGGACCAATTACCTCATGGAGCAAGAACCTCTTCTGATACAAGGCCAAGCTGATGGTGATGGATGTTGTTGTTGTTGACAAGACAAAGCTGATGGAAGAAGAAAAGGATGGGCCCTCAGGGCCATGCTCAGGTCAATCCTGCTATCGGTACTCCATGTCTAGGACCTGTGGACCTCGAGACATTATCTCCTAGTTATCCCTAAAAATCGGGGATAACAAAGACTCAATGATAAATAATTTGAACACCTTCAATACTTTGGTAAGTTAATTATTATTTGTTGATATTAAAATTTCTAATGAAGATAAGTGTATTAGTTTATTGTTCTCGTTACCATACTTGTGGGATAGTCTAGTTGTGGCCATAGGTAGTAATGCAACAACTTTAAGTTTTGATTATGTGCTCTCATCCTTATTGTTGGAGGATATGAGGTGGAAAAAAATGGAATGACATAAAACATATGCCTTGTTTGCAAGAGGATTCTCCTTGGAAATAAATAGATCCAAGTCCTCAAGTCGGAGATCTAAATGTAGGGGAAGATCTAAATATCCTGAAAAATTCGTAAAGGTATGTTGGATATGTGGAAAAGAAGGGAACTAGAAGAAACAATGTATATCCAAAATTTTTGAGAGAGGGAAGGGATCTAATGATGCCCCTTCTACAGAATAAAAAACCTCCACAGATGAAGGAGGAGATTTATACTTGTATTGTTCAACCACACATGTAGATAATGAGGCATGGTTGGCCGACTTAGGTGCATCCTTCCATATGACACTTCACAAGGAATGGTTACGTGAATATGAAAGGTATGATGGAGGTGGTTTTTTTCGAGGAGATGAATCGACAACCAAAATCATAGGATGGTGGAAATTCAAGTTGAAGCTCATGTATGGAAGGATTAGAACACTCCTCGATGTTCTGAACATCCTAGGATTGGCCAGAAATTTGATTTTTGTTATCAAAATGGATGATGTAGGGGTAAGAACAATGTTTGAAAAAGAAACCTGCAGGATGATTCAAGGGGAATTGTTTTTTTTTAATGTCCAAGTTTGTATTGGAACTTTGTATAAGTTGATGGAAAGCACCATCTAGAATGTTGAGAATTAGATTATGAAATTATGAATAGGGGAAAAAATATTGATAATTTTGAAGACTGTTGAAAGACTTACCTTTGAAAACACTACACTGTAATTATGAAAAATTGAATACTT